>JAHWFP010081798.1:0-17598 GCA_023313725.1 Lithobius niger
GGACTCATTTAGCTTCCTACTTAAACATCACTTAATAAATACTCACTAAAAGAAAATGATGGTCTTAATTCAAGGTGGTACACACCACTAGGAGCAGAACGTTGATCACGATTGATGCTCATTTTCAAAGGTCAGATATTATCGAACACTGTATCAAGTGTAAACTCCAATATCTTGCTAATATTCGACAGCATTAGTGCGAAGTGATGGTAATTTGCTTTCGTCTGTCGTCTTCAAGCAGTATGTACAGTCTCACTCTATTCACACCACTGTGTGTGGCATGTCAAATTCAGCATGCTGCGTAACCCTCTGTGATACAGTCGTTCACTCCATTTCGCTATAACTTCCGTCCCAATGATTTGCTAACCTGAAAACCTATGTTCGGATTAGGTTTATGAGTTTGGAGTTTCGCTGGCAGTACTCTAAAACTTTTACGAAGACCGACATTTAAGATGCTTGGAATCCTTGACGATTCAAGAACACTGCAAGCAAAACTCCAAACTCGTGAACCAACAAAAACCCTTGAATCCGAACAATGGTTTTCTGGTTAGCAAAGAATTGGAAGGGAGTCTGAAGCAAAAGTGGAGCGTATAACCCGGTCGATACAGAGGGCTACGCAGCGCGCCAAGTTTGAATGGTGTATTATTTTATTATTACGCGTTCACAAAATCATGTCGGTAAACAGTGACGATTTCGACAGGGTCATTCGTTGGTTGATGGAACTGTTAGCAGTTCAGCGGAAATATAATAAATTGGTACACCTATACTTAAAACTCTTTTAAGAAATTTATGCAAATTCAAAACGGTACTCTAACCATTCTAGTACGCTGAACCTTTATATGGATTTGGCCAATACACACCTCGCCCTTTTTCTTAAGAAATCATCACACATTGCTTGAGGTCATATAATTTGAGCGTGTGCTGCATGAAATTTGTTCTGTGGGCAGACTCATTACAGTAGAACCTCGATTATCTGAACTAATAGGGACTGAAGGGTGTTCGGATAATCCAATTTATATGCAAAATAGAAGAGAAACTTTTTTCTTTACTCAGTTTTAGTGCTTGTTAGCTATGCTTATTGTATAAGACTACTGTAAACAAAATTTTGCATGAAATGACTCCAGGAACGTAAATAAAGCAAAGTCAAATCTTATCCTTTCTCCAAAAAATGGCAAATTTATGAATTTTTTTCTAAGAATGGGAGTTTGGATAATCGGGGTTCGGATAATCAAGGTTTTATTGTAGTTGTTTTATTACGCACCTTTGTAATGATATTTACAATTTATAACAATACTATGTGTAATGCATGGTTTATATGGCCCCCTGTAAATCTCCTGGAAGATCAGAATAAAATTCGAGGCCTGGATAAGTCCTTGAATATGCGTTTTGCCAGTGTCATTTAACGGAACACAATCGGTCCCTTACATCCTGTCACAGTATTCGTAAGTGTTCATGTATTTAACAAATTTTTTCTTTTGTTGTATTTTCTGTTAATTACTCATTTGTGATTCTTCAATTTCATTGAAAAGTCCTTGAAAATCTTAGAATTTTAAGTTTACACGCGAGTGCGACCCCTGGTAACAAATGCCTCCAGAGCTGGAAGGTAAAGACCCACCTTTTGGCTCTCTTTTTGGCAGTCTTCTCCTCTGCTTTCCTCTTGTTGTCTTCAATTTTCTGCTGGTACTGGACGTTTAATGTTTCCTAAAAGAGAAGAATTATGGTGTTAACGGAAATCATTCTGGTTGTGATGCATAACGAGTAGGCATGTGAAACTAAAATAATTTTAGTTCAAGCCGAGCCAAATTCGTAACAAACAAGTCGAGTATCTAGCTGGGTTCGAGTATTTAGCGAACGTAGTTTGTTTCTTTTTAGTTTGTAGGAAAGCAACAACTTACTGGTTTAACTGACTGTACGGGTGAATATTTACAAATTATAATTTACAGGATCTCTGGTTTATTTGGTTTAGGGTTTTGTTTTTATGGTTTCGTAAGTCTTTTCGGGAAAATTGTGTTGAATATTGTGTCAGTATTTTGCGAATTTTCGATAGGCATATGTCCACAAAGGTGTTAAAATATGGTGCACCTATCTTCTTCAGGGCAGTTCAGGCTATTAAACGTGCTTTCTTCAGCTATTTACATCGCTGTTGTGCTAGCTGCTTCGAGAAAAATATACGCAGACCTCGTAGTCCTCAATGCGTGTTAGGCCGATCCTGCTGCTATTGTCGTTATGTATCAGGACAAGTTTGTCCGTCGGCATGGCAATGCCACTTCCTAGTCAGTTATACGGGACGGAAAGCCAATTGGCTCGAGATTGGCCGTGTCAGTATGGCTCAGCGGTAGGACCTTGGCCTTTGATTTCAACGGTCCCGGGTTCGATTCTGCGCTGAGGCAGTCTGACATATAAGTCCAAAAGGCAACGTAAAGGTTTGCATCCGTATTTACTTCCTAGTCAGGTGATCATCAAGCTGCCAACTGATTATATACTCGATCGATGGGTTTTAGGGTCCGTGCAGGTTCATAAGAGATCCACCCCTGAAATTTCATGCTGAACTGCTAATGAATCTATTCCTCTTAAATGCCTATCTCTTCCAGCTCTTCCAGTTTACGGTTCGGCTCCTCAGTACACACCATTTACACCTAATAAGCAAGGTTCGTATGTCCTAATCTAAACTAAATTCCATGAGCTTTCCAATGTTTTCCAGTCTCACTAGTTCCATTGTCCGTAAAGTTTTTCCAGGCTCGTTCTAGCTTGCATGCAGCCCATGGGCCGAATGAGCATCATGGCGCGATAAGAAAAAATTTGATAATGTCTTTAAAGATGATTTCAAAACTATTAATTAGCCCATGCCCATCATCAAACAGGAGCAAACATTGTTGGGTGCAAAAGAGAAAATTGGCGCAGGTGTGAATTTGTTTTCGACTAAAATGGAGGAGTCTTTTCAAGGTATTATGTTAAACAAGATGCACTAACACTGCATTAGTAATTCGACGTGGCGTATGGTAGAATAAAAAATATCTGTAATTGACGTATGAAGTTGGAACGGCAGACATACCAACAGGACACTACTAAAAAATCTAAATGCATGGTGTACTGAAGAATATCTACTATATTGCACATTTTATTAAAAAAATTGTCTCGTAACGTTTGCTACTACGATACGGCAAATGAGCCAGAATCTTGTGTGCGACGATGCAATCACTGACCATTTAAGTTTTCATCGGACGCTGATATTGGTTTTCTTACAAAAAAACAAACTGAAAACTTCGTTGGTTTAAGTTTCCCATACCCGTTGTTCTTGTTCATCAGACTTTCACATTTTTTTAAATCTTCGAACACCATATTTCATATATTCAGCAGGTAATTTGGTGGGGAGGGGTTGGGGGGGAGTAGGAGAAATCATATTGCGCTGAGGGTACGTGAGGTTGACTACTTTAAATTTATTTACACTTTTTAGGTGTATTAACAAAAGTTAAAATATTCACACGAAAATTGTAACAAAGTCCACATTGAATATAATACTGCAATTTCATGCGGCCAATTTTTGTTAGGCTACTCAATACAAAGTACTTGTTTTACTAGCGTTTTATAATTATCTTTTTTATTATTATTTGTAATTTTAAATTTGTGGTTAAAACTAATGTCGAATCAATAAAACTTACGTGAGTCTTCCTGTTACGGATTTTTAAAAAATCTGAAAGTCAGAGGCCATTAGGAATATTCCGCCCTTCCCTCCCTCTGGCCAGTCCGCCACTGCGAAAACAGGACATCATTCGCTTGCTCACTTGTTCAATAGGAAACAACACCACAAATACGCGTAATAAAATACTGTAATATATCGCACCCGAAAAGCAGCGAGGATGGCGCAGTAATTAACAGCAAAAGTCTTATACGAGCATTGCATTCATTGTACCGTCCAGATTCAATCATAGAAAATCGGTGTACCATCCAGATCACCGCAAAGGTAAGTGATAACTCACTTTGTGTTGTTCTGCGCCATAAGAGAGGAACCATCTCGACGTACACGATAGCCTCTAACCGACCGCAATGTTGAAGAGCTGACTTGCCGAAATGCGCAGTTACACGCCGCAATTTTTCTTATGAACGACGTTGAGCGCACACCTTTACGCTGAGGAAGCGCTGACGTCAGCCACTGATCGTGTACTATTTGACGACGGTTTTTTGCTCAGAGACCTTTTTAGAGGTTAGCGAACTAAAACCGCCCTAACTAAATTAACTAGGGCATAATACCTTGTGTACTGGCGCACTGCAAGTCACCCAGCCGCATACTTGAGTTTGGTCGGATCAGAATTGAACAAATGTGTCTGGTTTTTGAGGAGATGTCGCTAACGTAAATCGGCAACCCCCGTTTTTTGGCCACAACCGCATTAATTCTACGTGTGACACGTTGAATTAAAATGGGGCAAAATTTTATTTGTATATAGGGTGAGGCAACTAAAGTGTTACGAGCAGATATCGTGTGAATGGATAATGAGTGAATAATAATGATAGAAATGCAATGATGGTGTGATGGGGGATGTTGACACAAGAAAAAAGGAATGACCTTGAATTGATACTTCGAGGTCATCCTCGTGCTATCTTCCAAACGAGATACCATACGGCCCAATTGAAAATTCCATGGGCGGTTTTCCTTTGAACGATTCTTGACATTGTTGGAAATTTTATGCGCAAATTCAAAAGTACACAACTAAAACAATTCGTTGTTGCAAATTTTCGACGAACAGATTTGGATGGGCTGTCGTTAGTTTCTTCAGGCACTCTGTTTTGTTTTTCTTATCTTCTAAATCTCTTCTATCTCGCATTTTGTGCACCACATGAAGTTGGTGGTGGCTCTCCACTTTTTGTTCAGGAGGTCTTGAATTTTTGTGTGCACCAGTTGGCTGAGGATGGGCACGATGGTGGCAGAATGTTCATGAGTTGCACACCCCCGTTTTGTAGATGTTGGATTGTAATACACTCAAGGGCCCTCAGATGTTGGTCTCTCGCTGAGTTAGACACTAGCATGGTGCTGGCTTGGTTCCAGCTGATGGAGTACTGTGTGGCTGTTTGGTGAGCAGCTATGCCATTGGCGAAAACGTAAATTAGAAAGTTGGACGCAAGAAGACAATATGACCAACAACAAAAAAATCGGATTCAAATCGGATAATAAATAAAATAGTCACAATGATGTTTAAAAGCTAACTCTGAACATGCTGGCTGCACTTCTCGGCAGTTGGCTCCACTACAGTGCAACCGGCATGTTCAGAGGTAGCTTTTAAACATCATCGTAACTATTTTATTTATTATGCGATTTTTAATCTATTTTTTTTTTGTCATATTGTCTCCTTGCATCCAACTTTCTAATTTACTTTTTGCTGTATCGTATCTCGTTTGGAAGATAGCATGAGGATGACCTTGAAATATCAATTCAAGGTCATACCTTTTTCCGTATAAAAGTCCCCCATCACACCCATCATTGCATTTCTATCATTATTATTCTCTCATTAGCCATTCACAGGATATCGGCTCGTAACACCCTGTGTCTGCTGCCCACCATGACATTTAAAGCAAAAGGCTTAAAGGCAACTTTATTCAAATGTTTTTTTTTTAACTTTTCCTAATTATTGTTTCTACACTTATAATTTTTTATTATATTTGGGTATACCTTTTCTGCTTTTTCTCCTATTAATTTTTGACGAGAATATTCTCTTCGTCGTATATGTCTGTAAACGTGGAATTCACCACTTCCTGCCCCAGCACTTGAACCTAGAAAGAAAATATATAGCTAAGGTTTAATGAAGTTCTGTCATCAACAATGCTTAAAACAGTTAAACCTAATTATAAAGCCTCTCACAACACTAAACTGTTACAACAATGGTATTTTTAAGGCTATTTTAACAAGAATGCAAGCAAAGCGCTTTAGTTCAGTTAAACTCCACACCTCTCACAACAAAAAAAATAATGCTATCTTTACATTGAATTGAATTGAATTTATCCAAAGCTGGGTCATCAACCCGACAACTTTAAATGTGAAAGCAAAGAACTACAAAAAACAATATAATCAACAATATAACTAATGCAAATAATATACTAACAATGCTCGCAACAATGTGTGCAAATTGATGATAAACCTGATATAATGGTATCTTTCCAAAGGCCCTTGGACCATCACTATAAAGTGGTTTCACCGAACATTAACTTTGAATTCTGCATAGAACATTCCATTGCCGAAGATCCATAATGAGGTGTGACTGTATATTAATTTGATTATAAATAAACCTGTTTAAATCAATTATAGTGAGAGCCAATTTGTTTTCTCACAGCGATCGATATGGCTACTAATTGTCTAAAATGTGTGAATAATTACCCCTCCTACGAATAATCTAAACACACAGATGATTTCTTGGCCACGGTTCCAAGATGTGTATGCAACCGAAAAACCAGTGGTCGCTTGCATTTCTAGCTTTTGATCAACTGCGATGGATGGCATGGCGGCGCACACCTCTCAATTAAAGACGAACCCACTACGATTATTCTATCGGTTTCATTTTAAACTGCAAGTTTAATTAGAACACTAGTGAACTGAATCAACATTAAAAATTTTCAGCACCGTAGGGCAGTTTTATGATACAGGAGGCCTCCAAACCGTTTAGTCTCTGCATTTTGCACATTTAATTTATCCGACTGCGACGTTCCCACACCGCACGACAGATAAGGATGAAATATCTAGATAGCACAGTCATTGCCCAAAAATAGTTTTATGAATTTGATTCCCCCTCCCCTGACAACAAAAAAACAAATGTCATACAGTAGAAGTTGTTTTAAATATTTCTCCTCCCCCTCCAAAAAAAGTATTAAGCATTAAGTCATGAACGATTGTCCAAACAAGTAGCTCAAGACTACGCTAATTTCGCATGCTGGCATGACTATACAAGCACGGTATCCAGTTCGTACGTATGAGATCAGTGGGGCCACGTGCTTACGTCAGTGATCTGTATAATAATAATAGCAAGTTGACAGTCATTGGTTGGTTGGTGGTGACATCAGCCGCTGACGAAGCTACATACTCCCAGTAATTGGTCGTGGATGGATGACGTCAGTCGGCTGAAGAAAAAATAATGAACCTCATACGTTTGCTGCGAACAAAAATCTTTGATTATTTCTAGCGGAGGATTTCCCCAACAGATTCGACCCATTTTCGAACTTAGACCTAGAAATGTGCCATAGAATGTGTGTGCAAAATTTGACAGAAATCTGATAATTCGTTAAAACGTTATAGCGCGAACACACAGACAAACCGCTCGCATAAGAGTCTTATCGACTAAAAACAACACTATAGGAATACTGGATCGGATTAGATAAATTGCTGGCATTTGTGGCGTTTTCAGCAACTTTCCATAAGTATCAGTCACTTCAGAAATGTAGCCTACTACAGAGACGCGCGGTTAGCAGATGATTTCCTTAATGCTCTAGCTACTATAGGGGTGTTTAGATGTTTGTTTATCCCACTGCAGTGCAAACTGGTTAGTTTAATCAAAATTTTCTGAATTTTCTACACCCGTACACAAATAAAAAGGAACGAGATTCATAGTTAGTCATCTAAAGCAAATTCCAGGTCTTTTCCAGCTCAGAAGTCACATTTTCGAAGCCATTTTTCAGGTTCAGTATTCCAAATGTAACGCTATTTTTTTCTTAAATATGCCAATGCCGAGGAGCAAACATTGTTGCATATTGTCATATAAGAGAAATACGTGTGTGGGTTCAATGCAACTTTCCCCCCTTCAATTACAGAATGTGGACCACAGTGTTTGTAAGAAAGTACGCTCTTGTCGATTAACGGCTACGGTAAGAATACTTTTTTTTTTAAAACAAGCTCCGAATTATTCCTTGAGCCTTACTGTCAGTATAACTAAGCTCCAGACTACGTAACTCGCATACGAACACTGAAAGAATATGTTAGCAGTGCAAAAATTTGAGAAAGTCTTGTACCGGACACTGGTCTAACACATGTTTAAGAATGTCCGACCTCCTGAAAATTTACCAGATCAAGCTTAAGTTAAATTTGTGATATTCAGGGTGGCATTCAAGAGCTCATGATGGAATTTCCTGATTTTTCCCGGTTTTCCAGACCAATACTGACACTTTTCCTTGATTTTTTTGGGTCGAAAGAAGGTGCAGAACAGAACTAAGAACATGTTTTTCACATTTCACTCAAATCACAATAACGATATCGCATTGCTTTGTAAATCAAAAATTGCACTTCCCTAACTAGTACTGGTAAAGAGTAGAAGAAAGGCCATAATCTGAACAAAACTAGATACACACTTAGGCCCACATTACTTAGGCCTAGAAATTAAACAAAAAGTACATGAAGTTTGAATTGAAATAAAGTAAAAATTTTAGAAGTAAAAAAATGAAATCCGAATTAGCTTTTCCTTATAGGTGACAAAGACTTTCTGGAAAATGTTCCAATTCCCTGACTTTCAGTATATATTTATCAAATTCCCAGATTTTCCCTGAATTTTCTCGGTTTTGCAGGTGGAACGCCCCCCTGAGATTACAACGCCAAGATAGAATGGCCGTATATCCTTGACAAACACCATAAGAGTTAAAAGGTAATGTAGTAAGCTCACCCATAACATTGCGGTTAAATTCGGGAGGTGGTGGCAAAGCCTTTTCTTTAAGTGGTACAGGAATTGGCACAGGTTTTTCCTAAAAAGAAAAAAAAAAAGAAAAAAAAGCAACTATATCACGTTGCGATCAAGCAATTAAAGTACAGTTTATCACTGATGCAAGTTGCAATGGTGACAGCTGTTGCCAAACATATGCAGCTTTCAGAACGTGCACAATCATGATAGCAGCTGTTCAATACATACGCAAATAGAATATTATACACGGTAAATGGGTATTGTCAAGGTAGGCCTACTTGAAAAATTGTTTTTTCCTGTAGTTGTTTTGGACAAAGCTGAGTGAAAGGTGTTACCGTTTTCTCGCCTTTCAATGGACCATTTTTTTTGTTTCCTGTTCCCCATCCCTGACAACGCCTGCAGAGCAGTTTGTACTATAAAGGTCCAAAATGGTGACTTATAACTAGAGATGCCCTGATGTTCGCATCGGACATCGGAAATCGGCCTTTTTTAGGCCACATTGGTCATCGGAGCATCGGCATCGGTTTTATGCAGCAGATATTTTAAAACATAGGAACTCCACAATTTTATTAAATCCTTTTGTGACAGTGTGCTTACAATTAATTTCTGGGTGCTAAATTTTGGGCCTACAGACATTTTTCATTTTCTTTGTGAAATCCTCTTAATTATGTTTTACTTACGGAAAAATGTAACTTATTTTCACTTTACTTTCTTAAACATCGACCCACAAGATATTGGAATCGGACAATGGCCGATGTTTTTCCAACATCGGAATTGGACATCGACACCGGTATATGAGCACATCGGTGCATCCCTACTTATAACCTCCCCAATCTCCACACAAATGTTGTGCAAGTTTTAATCTAATAAATAAATAGGTGCAAAATATATCACTCGTGCTGTGATTAGCTATTCCCTGCATGCAGCAACTTTACGTGCAACAGCATCCAACGATCTTGAGGTGAAGGAGATGACTCCTTCCAGTCAAAGCCAACCGGGATAAAGATCATGCATCTCGCCTCCTGGTATAGGATTCTTGGAGGTCATGCCCGAACGGCTCCAACTGACGTTCTGCCTTGCCACGTGGTGTTGCTTGGCAATGCCAAACGCATGGGAAGAGTCATGGCAGTAGCCTGGGGGCAGGCAACCACGACAATGACTCAATGCCAGCAAGTTGAGGTCCTTGAGGTCCTTACATGCTTCTATTCTTGACGTGCAACCGTAAATCCTGTATTGCCCTTCGGGCGCTTGGATTTTGTTCATTAAAGTTAAAGACTTAAAAGTTAAAGTTGAGCGTTGCTGTGGTAAAGCAAGGTTGTACAGTAAAACCTCTTTGACTCGAACTGCAGCGAGACTGGCATTGCAGTTTGAGTTAAACGAAAATACATTAAAACACAAGATAGGCTGTTGGCCTGGGGAATACCGAATACATTTTTGCATCCAATGTTTGCTAAGTGCAGATTGGTTTAATATGTGAAATGTACTAGTAATTCCTCAGTAAAAACAGCAGAAATACTTTTTCGGTTACAAAAGCGATACAGAATGCACGGTATCAAGTAAAAAAATCACCATCTGGAGTTTGAGTTAACCGGTATATTTGTCTGAGATAACGAGGTTAATTTTGTATTGGCCCAACCAAACAGCACAAAATTGTTTGACTTAACCGAGTTTGAGTTAACGAGGTTTTACTGTAATAATAATAATAATACACAAAAAAAAGACTCGTAGCAGTGTAAGAAGTAGGACTCCAAAACTTGGGGTTTAGCTCAGGGGCGGACCATCAGGGTGTTCAGCTGAACACGGGCCCTGGCTTATGAGGGGCCCTACTAGGAGCCCTACTATGGCCCTGCATAGTACACAACCAGAATGTAGAATTGCAGATGAATTTAAACGAAAAAGCCACAAACCCCAAAGAACACATTAAGCCGCCAGCCAATAATCACCACATAAAACAAAAACACGCAATAACTAGTTTAGCTGCACCACAAATTGGCGGGGCAGAGCAGCCTTGAGTCTTGATTTATCGCATAGGCCCTGAAGGTTCTATGCCAGTTGGCCTGGCAGCAGTAGCTCCCTGCTGCAGCTTGAATTCCCAATTTTTTTTAATGTAGAAACCGTTTGAAAAAAGAATTTGTCACATATTTTCTAATATTTCTTCGATGGGGTGGGGGCATGAGGGGAAGGGATGGGCTTTTGGTCAACTTGCACAGAGGCCCGAAGCGTACTTGGTCCGCCACTGGTTTAGCTGAGAGCCTTGAACACGTTCACAGTTCCAGCGCTAACCATGTTTGCTGGAAATGCATTCCACGAGTTGATAACTCGATGTGCAAAGTCACTACGTTGCACTTCCAACCTGACGTGCCTGTTGGGCAGTTTCTGGGAATGCCTACGAGTCACAGAATCTGAAGAGACAAAGAAAACTCTTGGATCCGTGCAACCCCGCTATGTCCCGTACAAGGAAGAACGCCAGAAGGATGGTAAATTCAGGGTTTATTTCAGGGCCACACGGTCTGTCCTCATGAGATGTTGTCCAATGGTTCAAGGATGCTCTGATCAGGGCTACTAGCAGAGTGGCACACTTCAGGAAGAGTTCTTAGCTGGTTAGGAACTAGCTCCCAGAGTGTGGCTGCAAGGGGCTGCAAGGCCTTAAGTACCTAGAGCTGCAGCCAGTACCTGCCACTGGTGGTGCAAGGTACTTCCTGTACTATATCCTGGTATCCCATGAGCCATCTCTGCTAGCAGCTACCCCTAGGGGCAGTCAAGGCCAGAGCCATCCAGACCACTGATCTCCAGGGACTGGACCATACATCAAAGTACATAGCATTACTGGAATACATCAATAAAGATACAGAATATACAGAATATACAACATGAAGCCATAGCATCAAGGTAAAGAGGCCCACTAAGGCCCTAGCTTAAGGAATAGGAGGAAGCTGTGGAAACCGTCGTTGCATCCATCCTGACTCTTCCTTGAAAGATTTGATATATCAAAATATTGTCTCCTCGTGTCCACCTTTCAGTAACTGAAGTGCGACCAAGTCTTTGTAGTCTTTCATAGTATGAAAGCCCCCAAACTGTGGTACGAGTTTAGTAGTCCTGCAGTGAACAAACGACATTGAACATTAAATCCTGTGGGGACATCATGCCCAAGTTTCATATTGTGACAATACCAAGGTGTTATTGTGTGTGGTGAGCCACGCGCATATTGTGTGACGTGGCAACTTCTAAGTCGGCGGTCGTCTAGCAAAGACGTTTTATGAAGATCACTTAAAATCAAACTGCACATACGAAGAGTTACGTTTGCGCTTTAACTCTTATCACCCCCGTAGCAGAATCTGTGCGACGCTCGACGATACGTCACGGACAGTTGAAGGCCGTGGTGGACAAATTTCGGCCAAATTTCTGTCGTTTTGTCAATTTTTGACCGATTTTAACATTCCATATACCATTTTAATCGTCTCGAAAAGACCTTTCCGTTGGTGGAGTAGCCACATCAATAAGATAAAGCACAGAAACGTTATTCAATAAAAACCAATAAATATGTGGGAAACTATATGAAAAAGCAGCTGCAGACAATTTTTTCTGAGAGTTGTTGTCGCAGACAGTTACAGTTCTGCTTCGGGGTCTATCACGTAGGTGGTCCAATCGGCCCTGTATTACACCTCAGTCAAAAAACACAGTCCAAGCCTCAGCGCCAGCTTTGTGAAGAATCCTCAGCGAATGAAAACGATCGACCAGCATGAATGAACTGTGTTAGTGCTACTGTCAACCCCCGTCTTGGTTACTCAACCCACCATAGAGCAGACCCCGCATGACAATTCGCGGGCCAGTAATTGTCTACACGGAAAAGTTCCATTACTTCTAACGTGGTAAATAAGCCCCTCCACTGCAACTAACTTTTATGTCACTCTGTTACTGGTATTAACCAGCTATTTCAACAATCAAACGGACTTAAATGGCGTGGAGCCAGAAAAGAAACCCACAGCTTATTTCCCAGGCAACATTATGCCTATGGAAGGAAATTGAAACTAGTTACATTCTAGCACTCCCACATGTGCTTGTATGCATTAGCGCCGTTGCACACGTGCATTTATTAACGCGCGTTGACGCTGCGGTGCCGCTTCGGTGACGTATGTGCGTGTTAGGTTCCCTAACCTCGTGTACAAAACATTATAGTTTGAAACCAATGAGACGATATTGCTTTTTTCGCCTACCTCGTGAACAAAAAATATATTTTAAAACCAATGCGACAAATTTTGGTACATTGATGTACTAATTTAAGACGTACCAGGGAAAAATGTTATACATCCTTTGCAGATTAACTAAAAAATTCGGATAAGTTCTTTAATTACTTCCCAATGAGTCTTCAATTATTTCTGTAGCAACATTTCATATATCAGGATAGTTCTTTACTCCCTAATAAACAATTCCTTGTCTATTTCTTCGAAATTGGACGCCATTTTCGGTAACGCTTTTGTGGTAAACGGCGGACGTGTGCACCGCTCAAGTCACCCAAGGTACTCAGAGACGCAATTGCGTTTTTTTTAACGCTGCGTTGACGGGGGAAATTGCGGTGCAAAACGACCGCACAAGCGGCGGGCGTAACGCAACATCGACGCAGGTAAGTGTGCAGTACCCAACAGATGGCACGTAAACCAAACCGCAAATACGGTACCGCAGCGGTGACCGCACGTGTGCCCCGGCGCTTAATATGCTCTTGGTTTAATTTAATTCAGCTTAGCTCTTCTTTTTTTTTTTACAGATTTAATCATAGCCTACTTTTCTTTTAGTGTTTTTTTTTTCACCAGTTTTTTTGGGCAGTTTTTCGTGTATTGTAAAGCCCAGTTCGGCAGCTTCTTGGAGGTTTTTTCCTTTTTTTTTTTACATTTGTTCTTAATCGAAACATTTTGCCCATTTTGATATTGCATTGTTACTATTTAGGATGCAGCAATTATTACTGTAAGCAAATAAAAAGAATAAATAAACCAGTGAGTAGCATACTGTTGGGTCTGAAGAACAGTGTCCGATCTCTTACAGTTAAACACATTATAGCCTAACTACTTTTAGGCTAAACTATGTAAACTTGCTTACAGGGTTTTCCATTAACTTCTCCAGCTTCAATCGTTGTAAATCGATGGCAGATTTGGCAATAATCGGCTTTTTTTCAGGTTTAGCATTGCTTCTCTCGGGTCCTGTTTTAATTTTGGTTTCCATTTTGTTTTGCTTCAGCATAGAGCCACTGACCTGTATTTTCATAACTGGATGTTTGCGCTAATTGTCGCAATTCTTTAATATGTTAATATGTACACATGCTATTTCATTTTGTCCAAAAATACACACAAAAAAACTACAATATCTTACAACGTTGTGTTGTGTGATAACGTTAAAAATACAAATAAAAGCTTGTTATGGTAATGCAGCTCATCCAAAACTGCCTTATCATCAGAATCGATCATGGAGGAATCGATGGACATGGTATTGCTTGCCATAGGAATTGCAACGGTGTCGACGGCGTTTGCCGAACATGACGTTTCATCCAGGTTTTATCGCTGCCGTGGGGGCTCACCACAATCAATAAACCTCGACATCACAGAAAAAAATATTATTTTTTATTTTGGATTACTTCATTTTTTCTGTTTTATGTATGGTGTTGGTTAGTAAAAGTTAGTGTGCTGTTTATTAAAAGTTGGGTTTTAGTGGCGTAAGGAAAGGTTCGTGGATTGCCGTGAGATGCCTCAACCGAGAGGCGTGCGACGTGGTGGTTGAGGAAAAGAAGTAAAATTGCGAGCCCGGTCGGTGTTTCGACAATATGTCGTGGTTCACAGAAGATAAACGAACTTGGCTGGAAAGATGGTGCATCAACTTGTTGAAAGCGGGAGCCGTTCCCGAACATGTTGCAATAATTATGGACGGCAACAGACGTTTTGCGACGAAAAACAGCTTGGAACAAGTGCACGGCCACGTGCACGGATTCGAAAAATTATCGCATGCGCTGCAGTGGTGTAAAGATATTGGCGTAAAAGAAGTTACTGTCTACGCTTTTAGCATCGAAAATTTCAAAAGATCAAAAGAGGAAGTTAATGGGGTCATGGAGTTAGCGAGGGAAAAATTTAGAAAATTGCTGGACGAAAAAGAAAAAATTAAAACTCATGGGTTGTGTATTCGAGTTTTAGGGGATTTGGACATGTTACCTGACGATATACAACAAATGGTTGCAGAAGTTATGCTGTATTCAAAAGATAATGATCAATCGTACTTAAATGTATGTTTTGCATATACTTCTAGGGAAGAGATATCTACAGCAATTCGGGAATTGGCCGAGGGGGTAGAAGAGGGTTTGATAACCCCTAATGACGTAACGGAAACCCTTCTCGAAAAGTCCCTCTACACGAATAAGTCCAAAAGTCCCCAACTGTTGATTCGCACATCGGGGGAAGTACGGCTGAGTGACTTTATGCTGTGGCAATGTTGTTACACAGTGTTGGCGTTCGTCAGAGTTTTGTGGCCCGAATTCAGCATCTGGCATTTGTTCTTCGCCGTGTTCTTTTATCAACGGGCGCGGCAAATTCCACAGGCGGCAGAAATTCGGAGCGACATCGAGAGAGAAGAGTATCAACGAAAGGAAGATTATGAAAATTTCGTGGAGGAGTGTTCGAGAACTGGTCGAAATCTCGAGGATCTGGACATTGAACAATGCTTGCGTGATTGGAGAGCGGCCCGAGAAGAACGACAAGCAGCGTACCTTCTCGAACTGGATCGAAAAAGGGAACGAAGACTAGACCAGATGTTAAGAAAAAGAAATGTACCTCAATTGTAGGTGGGCGTCCACAACGGTACGGTCTGAACAATGTCACCCAACCCACCATATTGAAGAAAATACGCAGTTTCAACCCAGTCCATACCTCGGCAGTATCGCTAATTTTCGACAAACCAATAATTGAACTTGTGATTACTGATTTGTTAAACGTAGGTGATACTGTCGAGGTAGTTATTGGATTGAAACTGTGTAATTTCTTACGTAATGAGTACCCTAACATGTTTCAAAGTCAAACACCCGACAGCGATGCTGGTGTACTCTGGAAAGTAATTCTTGAATATACAGGATGAGATTGTACATGTGAAAGTTCTTTTACTTGTACCCAAGAATCCTAAACATGATCCAGTACACATTCACCCAACCAATTGCATATTTCTTTTTTCCGTTATCCAGATTACTTACTAGGCCTAACTATCATGGTCTGGGGGGTGAAATCATTTGTGTGAAGTCTCTTGTTTGTACAACCAAGAATCCTGGCTCAGGATCTACAACTGTACGATCTCGCATCCAACCACAGACGAGATCTGCGACGTGAGATCATATGGTCTTATTTCCTAGTTTTACACTTACCATTAGTCCAGGGTCAGGATGGTTTAACCCAACCTACACACGTATTTGTTCTTTCTTACCCAGGAAACTAAATGTTGAAGTTTGCGGGACAAGATTAAATCTGTGTATTCTCTAGTGGTTACTTGTACGACTGAAGGAATCCTGGATCAGGGTCTACAACCGTCACTCAGCTAATACTCGCTGTAGAATTTGCATGTGCGATCTCACTCAACCGATCCTGACAGTATCAGAAGTTAGAAGTGAGTTCACCCTTTTGAGATTAGTTAAGTGAGTCTGCTAGGGATAGACCGATATTAATATCGGTATCGGTATTTACAGATAATATCGGTATTTTTTGTGTATCGGTATCGGATCTGTATCGGTGTTTATTTACCGATATTTTAGCCGATACGACCAACTTCCGTGCACGCTGGCTACTCCACCTAGCTTGTGAGAAACCTTTCCTGCATAGCATCGCTTGTATCCCATGACGTCATCTGCACAGCAGCTTAGTGAATTCAACGTGTGTGCATTGCCAGAATCAGGGCAGGGATTCTTGGGATTAGGCCTATCTGCAGTGTACTCTGGGTTTTTTTTTTACAGTCGAAGGTACACTTGCGGATCTGCCACCACTGAGAAAAAAAAATTAAAAATTAATTTTCTTGCACACCAGTTTCATAATGATGAAGTATGCGTTTGACTTTCTGACCCATTGACTTTTTTTAAAAAATCGGTATCGGTATATCTGTATCGGTGTATCGGATCTGTATCGGATCGGCATGTGAGGGGAAAATCGGTATCGGATCGGATCGGTATTTTTCTGTATCGGTCGATCCCTAGAGTCTGCACATGTGAGTTCTGTAGCTAGTATTTCTGAAACCTCCAGTAGGATCGAGAACTGCACGGTTTCACCCAACCAACGCAGGTATTTTTTCTGTTTTACCCATGAAACTAATGCCTGGCGAAACCGTACAGGTGAATTCTCTTGGCTTGTACTGAAGTTAATGCAATGACGAGTTGGATATTTTGTAACTTTTGCAACTGTCCAACCACAACTGAAATGCCTTACAAAGAGCTAAAGAATTAATGAAGTCACAATGTCGCATCAATTACTGAGAATTAAATTGTTTGAACAAATTATGAATAAAAAACAAGATGGTTCTTATATTAGATAGGCTACTGTAGTTTTTAGTATTACTGATAACCACACTGTTAGTTTTTAGCAAAAACCGGCAATCGGAGTTTACAATGGTATGCAGTTGACATCTCGTCAATCGCAAACACAATTCCACAATGGGAGAGCACTGGAGTTCTTTAAACTTACGGTGAAATTGTCGTTCACCTTCTTCTGAAAGTTCCGTGCACTAGGAAATGGTTGCACCATTGAAAGGAGAAAACAATTTCGAAAGTGCATGCTTTTGAAAATTGTTTTCTCCATGCGAAGTAGCGAACGTTTGCTAGTGCACGGAACTTTCCAAAGAAGGTGAACGACTATTTAGCCGAAAATTTAAATTTAGGGGTGGCGAGGTAGTGGCCCCAGCCGGGTGCACACCAAATTTGAAGAACAACAACTCCACACACATTGTT
>JAHWFP010081799.1:0-22072 GCA_023313725.1 Lithobius niger
GAAACCGAGGCGCTTACGGACCTGGATCGGACGTCTGAAGTGCATCGCCTTTATTCATGTAAACACTCGCAATTGCATTGAGACATTGGAGAACACCTGGTAAAGATGGCGGACACAGTTATGGTGGCCACGTATTTTGTGCTGGTGCAACTCAAATTTTAGATAAATAAACAGAAAATAAGCATACATGACTAGAAAGACCACTAAGTCTTGCATACGTTTGGTTTAAGCTGACCTAGTTTACTACATGCTGGGGATAGAGCAGTGTGTGACTTACTCACTTTTCGCTAAAGGGAGTGCAGGTAGGAATGAATGGTTTTCTTGGAGCATACTGGCATGAAGTGCATTGGCACTGATCGCGGCCTTTCGTCTTGTAAACAGGTGCAGTCTTTTGATACGTTTTTCAAAGCATGTAAACAGTGAATAAAACCAACAGAAAAAAAAAAACAAGACGCAGAGACTGTGCCAACAAATAAGTGGCTGACAGAAAACTTTAAGTTCAGCAGCAATGCCACATCACTATTCAAAAAAACCAACTCACTTTCTAGGCATTTCCAGTCAATGACGGTGCGAGGAAAAAATGAATCAGCAAAGATGTTCTTGTTGCCCTGAAATCGCTTAACCTCCCTTGCATGCTCCATCTGACTTACAAAGTCTGGGGAAAAACAAAAATGAGCAGGGTCTTTCAAAGTGGCTCAAAGTACAAAAATTGGTAGTAGGGGATACTCGACGCCATAAGCCAGCAGGCTTTCTGTCGAATTTTCTTTCAATTTCAAATTCAAATTCAAATTCAAAGCACGGGAAAAAATATGAAGTCTGCAGGTAATGGTGCATTTAGTAACATCCGCCGACAATGAAAGCAATTCTCGGTAATGTTTAGGAACGACCTTACAAGCTAATCTGAGATGGCACAAACGCCCATCAACAACATTATTGGCAAACCTTCCCATAGACTAAGATTTCTTCAACGGCTCATTTAGGATTTCTTTAGTGACACGAAGTCAGACCATTTTGCCATGGTTAGATCATTTCTTGAGTATGCTGCAGCTGCATGGGACCTGTGGTCACTTACTTTAAAATCATCACATTGATACTATGTAGGTTGGAACTGAACCAGGGCGAGATGTCAGATTCGTTCATTTATGGCAAATTCAGAAATTACGCATGTTACCGACTGCTGTGGGATCTTGACGTTTAACTCTCAAACAAAGGACGTTGGAGCACTGCCGTGGACTGCTTTAGAAATTCAAACATGTTGTTACTTTCATCGATTCTAGTGAGTAATGGGCTGGCTACAACATTTGTTTCGGGGTGACACCGACTACTTCTAGTTTTCCTTCTTTCCACGAACTGCTGTGAACTTGAATTGCCTTCCAGTTTTCGTTGCGGAGTATTCTATTTTTACGGCTTACCCTACATAAGTACACAACTCTCGGGCTACAAACTGCTTGTAGCCATAATCCGTCAGTGTTTGTCTTTTATTTTTCACTAGAGGATTTTTTTAATGTATTTATGCACCGTAATGCACATTTGTAGGCGCTGTGTGTCGACTTAGCAGTAACATCATTCATGATGAAAGGCTGCAGCATCATGTGAACGTAGTGGTACATTAACCAACAACCACTTTGTGCTCGTCTTGCAAAAGCATGCAATTTTCAATGACCGTATCTGTGCAGAAGTTGGCGACTTGAAACTTTGGGCTTGATAAAATTATTTGCATGCAAGTATGGGTGCAGAAATCCACCGGCCACTAGCCAGTTGGCGATTAAATTAGACAGGTTGGCGATTTAAATATTTGTCCAATAGTAGCCAATTCGACCAGTGGATTGGAGGGTGATAAATAGGACTGAAACGAACTGGATGTATTTTCCCTTCTTGCTGGTAAATTTTGTAAGGGTTTTTCATCAGCTTTCCGATGGACTTGGACTTGGACTTCTCTTCGTTTCAGAAGTTAAGAGAAAAAATGTTACCAATAGGCAGGATTTCTTTATTTTCAAACTAGATTTCAAAACCTGTGTTCGTACAAGGCCAGTGAAAATACTGCAATTTATAGTGAACTTTTGCTTGACAAATGTGTAGATCACTGCGTCTAGATTGAATGAATTTTTTTTATTGACTACGCTTCCAGTGTCGAAGAACTTTTCAATTCGGCGACAAAGGTTTCTCAGTTGGCAACTAAAAATTACGCTCTACCGGCCGATGACGAGTTGAGAAAAATGTGAATCTGCACCTATACGTACAAGTACATAGAAATCTTGCAGAAATCTTGTAGTGAAATCTTCCCTCCAGACGTTGACAGTGAACCATCTAAAGACCAGCTTGAACCCAACCTGGCACAACCGGTTGCTTTTAATGTCAACATCTCACTTGATATTTGAATACTACCTAAAGACTAGGAACGATGCCTCTGCATTCCCCATTAAAAAAAAAAAAATAACCTTAAACTACGACCCATTAGTCTCACCAGCACTGTTGTCAAAGCCTTGGAGAAGATAGTAAGAAAATTGAACCTCTTGGGTAAAATCTGGGAAAATAACTCCCTACTTGGGTTCAGAAGGATATAGGAAGTTTGGTTCGTGTAAAAGCAAGCTGCTCCCACCCAGAGAGATCCCTAGACAGACTGTTTCGCCCTCGTCAGCAGAGAATACTCTGTGAATGAGAGCATAGGCATCTTGCTGGTGGTAAATTAACAAAATCAAAACAAGACTACCTTCATCAAGCTAAAAAGCAGAAATTATTGCTTGTATGGGGCTCCATTCAACTGAATGTTAAGACGCCCACATTTAGGCCTATTATTGGCAGTTGATCACTTAAACATTCTGGAAGCTTACATTGATTTTGTAAAGGCCTTTGACCACCACAAACTCCTTATCTGGCGCTAATGACCTAGCAGTCGACGTGCCATTAAGCCTCAATTCCCTCCCCCCCTCCCCCACCCAGAAACTCCATACTAAAGCTGCCGTTGAAGCTTGCACTACCATAACCGCTACCCCTGAGAGAAAATCATCAAGCCGCGGGTTATTGTTCACCGGACCGATCCTTGCCGAATTGCTGTAGCCTACATCAGTAGAAATCGGTTTGGTACATCTTTATTCGTATGCTTAGTTCTTGTTTGTTTCTTTGAAAATATTTCTTGGTATATTCCTTCGTGTATTTAGCAATATGACGGGTAGCACGTGGCGCCACCGTAGAATACTATGATACTCTGTTGGTGACAAATTCTCTTCAAAGGAAACTGTTGGGGGAAATTATCTTTAGTAGGTTCATGGGTTGATATAAACCCATTGTAGGTTGTGTTAGAAACTATTGTTAAGTTAAATGCATAAGTTATGAGGAGTCAATAATTTCTGGTATTTAGGGTATGTGACTTGGACTGACAAGATGAAAATAAACATGCTGTAATGGTAATTTTTGTGATGTTTCTTTTGACAAATACACAAACAGCCATCCCAGTATTCGGGGACTGTAGTGAACATCAGTGTACGGCAACCTAAGCGGGAAAAAAATTCACGTTCGTGCACAACGGTTTTCATTACCGTTTCGGATGCTCCGAAGAATATTTACTTATTTTCTTACTGCAGTTTCATTTCTCTTTGTTGCGTTTGATGTAATCTATTAACCAGATACAAATAAATAATTAAATACTCAGATTTTCAATATGTCAAATATGCTTGATTTCTTTTCAGAATACAAGAAGGAAAAAGCAGCAAAAACTGGTATTATTGAATTTGTCTATCTGAGCTTCAACCATTAATTATTAATAGATGCGAGACTTGTGCTTTTTTATGTGTCACTTTATGTGTACAGCCGTTGCATCTTAATTTCTGATTAGTTCCGAGTACTTTTGAGTCCAAAGTATGCACGAGATGGCCAACAATGCAGAAACGACAACAATACTAGGTTACCTTAACAAGCCGACTCTAGAGATGGCCGTGGCCGAGCTGGTAGAGGCGTGAGCCTGAAGTTAAAGAGCTCCTTCAAGTTGCTAGTTCGAGTCCCGTCCAGGGCCGTAACAAAGTGGTTTGGCGCCCGGGGGCAAAGCACAGAAATGGCGCCCCTTCCGGGAAGGGGCGCCATTTCTGGCCTTCCCATACACCGCGAAAGTACAAAGTCAAACACTGTTTAAAAAAAACTTAAAATGTAGGCCATTGTTTGTCACTATAAGAATAAAAAGATAATTATTCGAATATTCGTTCAAAATTGTAAAACTATCGTTTTTTATTTACTGTGTATGTCCATCTCGCTAACTTTTAATTATTTTGCGCCCCCAAACTCAAACCTGGGGGGGCTGCCCCCCCCCCCCCCCGTACTTTACGGCCCTGGTCCCGTCCAGGTTACCCCTACTTTTGTGGAGATGGAAAATTAATTCAGCAGTTAAAGGGTTAAAAGGCAAATGAAGTTTGTTTACACTTGTCTTTACACTCCTTCAGTTCCTGTTAAAGTCTTCAGATATAGGCAAACCGAATCAAATGAATAAATACACTATTTGTTAATTTATTCTTTTCTTTTTTGTTTCGCGCCCAAGACACCTGCCAAAGTCTTCGAGAATTAATTTTCTCGTTACTGTGAAAACATTCTTCTACATAGCGGTTTCACAGCTTTAGTTTTTCAATCCTTTAACGGGCAACAGTAAGGTGTGGATTGTGCGATGCAAGGGCGAGAACACAAGAGGCTTGATCGAAGGAGCCGCAAATCATTTGGAACAGGCGCGACAAGCACATTCTTGTCTCCGTGTGGCATTCGCGGTCGGCCTCATACAAATCACACTCCCTCGTAACCTCTGTTGGGCCTTCATCACAGGAACCTGGTTATGCTCTTCTTGTATTGGGTGAGTTTCAATAATTATAGTCCCATGAGGCATTAGGGGCATGACAAGTGAGAGTTATAGAAACAGAAAGTACGGGGGGGCCCCCGACAGGTGACGCAGGCGTAATAACTATGAATATGGGAGATATTAGGAGTGGTGTGGGCGCAACAGAGGGAATTGGAGAAGTCATATCGTCATCCTCCCAGGGCTGGCCGGACAGCTTGTATTTTTTTGTAAACAGTTCAGATAGGTGGGTTGGATCTTGCTATGAAACTTCG
This sequence comes from Lithobius niger, assembly GCA_023313725.1. Taxonomy (NCBI): domain Eukaryota; kingdom Metazoa; phylum Arthropoda; class Chilopoda; order Lithobiomorpha; family Lithobiidae; genus Lithobius; species Lithobius niger. Next base: position 5,086 of record JAHWFP010081799.1, read on the forward strand.
TTTCACCCACTTCGTTAGCACCCACTAGTAGTGCTTGTATGTAAACTGACTTATTGCCGATTTGCTGTTATTGTGATTAGGTTAGGTAGGTGAATGATGATTTTAACGCGTTTCTGATCCATAGGATCAATTTGTGGTGCTTCCATGAATAATTTAAAGTAGGTCTTTTTTTTTTTTTTTAGAATTTTGGTCCATGTGCGTAAAGTAAACTTGTTCCGAACTAAATACTAATTTATATTTTTTTTTTTGTAACAAGCACCAAGCAATAGGTTCCCACAGAACCTGGGAAAGTGAGAGGATTTTGTTTTGGTCAGGGAAAAACCTAGGAGAGTCAGGGGACGTTGTCAACTTGGATTAATAACTACACTTTCGTTACGAGATAACTAACTTGCTAGACTTACCGTTCAAGCAACGGGTGCAAAACTACGGACAGAGCATGGACAGAGATTCTAGTTTCTCAATTTTGCCACGAGAGCGCAACCTGCGGAAAAGACGGTTGAGCCACGTGACCAGCGCCTGCCTCAGAGCGTAGTTAAATAAAGCGCTATTGAACCGGCGGCCCTGTCAGCGTTTCACTTTCATTATCAACGCGGTAAGTTCAGCGTACAAACATACGGTAATCATTCTGGCGTTTACCCACTTCAAAACTATATATGGATACAATTTGTTGCTGGGAAATTTATGAAATGTAATACCATGCATGTGTGGTTTGCCGCACTGTCGGGAATCAATCGAGCAGCCGCCGTGAGCGCACGACACCACCATCTTGGATTTGCCCGGAAGTAGCGGTGGTGAAGCATAGTTCGTAGTCGCTTCCTACAGATGGCGCATCACGTTTTGATCGCGCGAGCTATAGACGGAAAGTTGCGCAGATTTCGGAGAGTGAATACGGCTTGTTGTAATCGACGCATTCTTGTTTGCACTGTTTTTTTTTAAACACTTGAGCATTACTTTGAAATTAAATCAAAATTCTCCACATTCCACTGGTTTTTCTTTAGGGTGTCCACCCCGCATGTGTTTTATCAATTTTGAGTTTTCTCTAAAGGCCCTATCACATTGTCCACACTTAAACGGCTTCTCGCCAGTATGAATGAGCATGTGCCGTTTGAAACCCGACTTATCTCTAAAGCCCTTGCCACATACGGCACATTCAACCGCTTTCATTCCACCGTGTGTACGCATGTGCACTTTTAAATTCGTTCTAAAAGTGAATGCTTTGTCACATTCCGTGCATTCAAATGGTGTTTCTCCGTTATGCACCCGCATGTGATCCTTTAAATATCTTTCCTGCTTAAAGGTCTTGCCGCATTCTTTGCATTCACACAGCTTCTCTCCAAAGTGTACACGCATGTGTTCCGTTAATGCGTTTTTCCTTTTATAGGCCTTGCCACAATATCCACATTCTATTTGTTTATCTCCATGTAGCAACATGTGTTCTTTTAACTCCGATTTCCGGTTAAAAGCCTTGCTACATTCGCCACATTCCAACTTATCAGCGTCATTTCCACGACAGTGTTGATGAAGCGTGTGCGCTACCAAATCAGCACTTCGGTCAAAAGACTTTCCACATTCCTTACATTTGTAGGGTTTCTTTCCGAGATGTACAACGGCGTGCCTCTTTAAATTTGCTGCATCACGATAACCCTTGCCACATTCCTTGCATTTACACAGCCTCTCTCCACTATGTGTGAGCAGATGTTTTGCCAAATCTTCCTTAAATTTAAAAGCCTTGCCACATTCTGCACATTTAAATGGTCTCTCGCCAATGTGGAGGAGCGTATGTCTATTCAAATATCTTTTACAAATGAATACCTTGGCACATTCTAGGCATTCAAAGTTAGTTTTACTACTCATCGCAGACAGTACAAATTCTGTTCAAATTATATACAAACTCCACCCCTTCGTTTAGGCTAACACAAGATTTCGTACGGAAACAAATACGAATGTCAGCAGCATAGGGAAAAGCCGGCTTAGTTATGAGCACACCTCAATCCACACCCGCCCTGTAGAGGTGTGCCGTATGTAGCTATCTTCAACGGCGAGGAGAAGCAGCGACCTTCAAGATTGTCCAAGCATCGTTTAGCGCCAGGTTGTGGTGTGCGGGCATGCAGGTACACCTTGTTTGTAACCGAAACCGAGTTTGGCAGAGCCTCCTACAATAAAGGCTGTATCAGAACCAGGGCCCGCTCCACTCCAGGCCCGTCAGCTTGCTTCTGTTTAGTGACAGACACGCCAAGAGTCGTCCAGTACCGTACTGAATTACGATTGGTATCTGAACAAAATTTCTCCTTTAAACTTTAAACACGTAAAGGTAACGATCAAATTGCGAGATCTGGCGCACATTGAGGGCTTTTCACGCATACACTTAGTCCAGATACAAATTCCTTTAGGTTCAAAATCCGGTTCGGTACTGGACGACTCCTAGCGTGTCTGTCACGAAACAGAAGCAAGTTGACGGGCCTGGAGTGGAGCGCAGCTACTATCTCAGCGGGCCTTGATCAGAACAAGCCAAATAAGGTGACTAAAATCATGGATAGAGGATGGTTGCTAGGTGCTACCATCTCTACACTAAGCGGCGAAATTTCGAACTAACCAACAAAGTTTCCAAGTTCTGTCAACTGATGACGCCACTTGACAAACTTATCGCGTCGCTATTAACTTGTGTCGCATTTTTACGGAGTATTTTGGGCGGGAAAGATGATACGGCCTTTACTGTAGGTGGCTCTGGTTTGGGGTGCTTGACCCAAAGAAGAACGATTCAATCTTTGACTTTACCACCGATATGCAGTAAATCAACATATGAACAGTTAAGACTGTTGTGTAACAGGCCCCGGAGCATCCGGAGGAGCGGGACAGTCACATTTTGCGTCGCCAAAGTCTATAGAACGCCATGAACCAGGCGGAATCCTACACGTGGCATCGCCGCCGCCATTTTTAAATTCTCTTGTGTTGAGCGGCAAGTTCAAGTCAGTAATTGACGTTATTTTGTACTGAAATATAACTTAGGTAACTGTCAAGTGTTTTATAAGTTTTAAACGACGTAGATCACTACAGATTCGGCGGCAACCGTAGAAATTTAGCGATTCTCGTCCAGACTCACGAAATTAACGCCCATTGTGTCAAACGAAACCAGGAGGAAGCAAGCGATGATCACGTTACATTGCAAGCAAGAGGTTTGATTTTAACAACAACCAAGCATCGGAAAACGAGGTAGGATCAAACCGAGTTCTTTTCGTGGCCAGAAATTTCGTGAAGATTGTGCGTAAAGCAAAAGGCAAATTATATTGCACAAATATTTTTACGGCAAAGAAGTTACTGAATGAGCAAAGAAAGTAAGAATGCAACCAATTATGTTGTAATTAATTTTGAAATGAATTAATCACAAAGATGAATTAAGTTTGAAACTGAAAACGGCTTGCCTTATAAATTCAGCGAACTGCCGTATTGGCCGTGCGTTCCGTTTTACAAAGCGCTGCAGCCAGGACGCGGCAACTAGCCAAACGGTCGTCCCGTTACACAGCTTAGCTGAAGCGATTTATGAGTAGGACTCGTTCCGCTTTAACGTGCTCTTTTGTGGCCAACTAGATTTGTGCAGCTGAAAATATCGTCGCTTTCTCCTTGCTAGGGATAGTCTGATGTAGTTTTCGGTATAATCTGTATTTATCTGTTTTTTGCGATATCGGTATCGGTCCTCTGTAAAGCTACCGATACAGATATTCGTTATGCCAAGAATCGCAATCGTCTTCCCTGCAAAACTTGATACCTAGCGCTGCAAAAGCCACAGCCAAGTGAGAAAAGCAAATCCATTTGCTCAGTATCTAATGAAAATGTACCACACGATAGTTCCGACGCTCGTCAGTTTTACAACGAACACCTTAAAACAGTGCTTCAAAATTCTCAAGGGGCATTATAGACTTGACCCAAACGAGTTCTTCACGATGACCACCACCGCTAACTTAAGAGAACTCCCTCAAGCTACACAAGCCACACAGTTGACTTAATGCGCCGAAATAATTTTTCTCTGTTGCCGTTATTGATGAGTGGAACAATCTTCCAGACGACGTTTGCAAGGACAGCTCAACTAACTGCTTCAAGGCAATGTTGGACAGGCACATGTCACAGCAGTAACTACCCCACGGGGCGTGGCTGCAAGTCACAGGCTTTACCGTATTTTGAACTAAACTAACTATGTACTATGTTGTATGGTCCAGTCCCTGGAGATCAGTGACCAAGGTGGCTCAGGCCTTGCCTGCCACTAGGGGTGGCTCATGGGACATAGTCTTCGAAAATTAACTCGGTTGGATCAAGCAAAAGTAACTCTCATTGCTTCTACACATCACGAATTAGTATAATTTTTAACCCAAAATCGTCACTAGAATGAGTGGTCATTGTATCGATGCTCATTCATGTGACAGCAATAAAATACAAACAGTATTATTTTGAACTGCAAGCAGGAGTTTATTTACGTATTTGCTGTTAAGATACGTTGAAGATTTAGTCACTAATTCTATTTGTAGAATTATAACACTGAACCTTCTTCCACCCTGCAGCGAACGCAACATAAACTCATCTACCTGACACAGGAATTAATGCAAATAAATATCCCCTTGTTTCTATCTTGTTTCTGATTATTCGACAGTCGATTCATTTGCAGTGTTAGCCCCCTGTTCCCCCAGTTACCCTCGGGAACCAAGCTCGGCAACCAGGGTTTGTCAGGGATATTGCCTGAAGCATAATTTGAACGTCATATGTATAGCCAATCGTCGAACATTAAGCTAGATCATGGGATTATGACGTGACATCTCGCACGACCTACGCATTTAGCAGATGCAACTCTGTTTCTTCACAACCTGATTTACTTAGGTCACTTTTCAAAGGCACACCAGGCCTTGCCATGGGAACATTGAACATTCGACACTTTAGTGTCTCCTTATCTTCCACATCTACCGACAGAAAGCGGCACTGGCTACTGGCAAAAGTTTATCACATGCAACAGCGTGTTTCTTCACAACCTGAGTTACTTACGTCAATTTTCAAAGGCACCCTAGGATATACTACAGGATGTACCTTGCACCGCCTGTGGTGGGTACTGGCTGCAGCTCTGGGGACTTAAGACCCTGCAGATCCCTTCAGCCTCACTTCGGGAGCTAGTCCCCTAACCAAATATAACTTTTCGTGAAGTGTGCCACTCTGCTCCAAGCCTAATCTAGAGCATCCTTGAATCAATGACACCATCTTCTAAGGACAGACTGCGTGGCCCTGGAATAAACCTGGAGTTCAACCATCCTTCTGGCGTTCATTCTTGAACTAGGCTTAGTGGGGTTGCATAAGTCTAACACAAATTTAAGCCAGAACAGAAGAAAAATGGGAAATTGGGCAAACTATTATGAACTCCTGGCATCTGAAACCTCAAGAACTAACTGAGACTGTTAGTATAAAAGACTGAGTAGACTACATGGATGGTTATACGGTCGAAAGCAGAGCCGTGTGGGATGCTCTGAATACAATACTCCAATACCTACTGAAAGCAACATCTGGTGGCAAGCCATACCTGTCAAACCTAAACATTGGAAAAATGTGAAACAGGGATTACTCAATGCCTTTAAACGTCCAAACTTAGATGGGGAAGACTAGCGAAAATTGACAACATGATGCAGGGAGAAGGCGACCCCACTCCAGAATTTGTAGACAGAGTCTGGATAGTCATCGAGTACAGCAAACTACAAACCAAGCTCAAGGAATCTCAACATGTAGACTCCATAGTTGAAAAATGCTTCCTGAAAGCGAATATGCTTTACAAACAGGAATGTGAATACTGTTTCAAGACTCACGGCTGAAGTTGATCTATGAAGAGGCATCTTTGTTTCCCCGGACGTGGTCACAGTCCAGTTCCTTGGAACCACAAAGCTCAAGAAGTAAGAGGCATGAACCAATATGGGCAGCAGCTTGACTACAGGAACCCGAGGCCTTGTAATGTAACTCTACAGCACCGTGGTAACTACAGGCAAAAGCAGCAGCAACCGCAGGTGCATAATAGGCCAAGTGAGTTCTCATCAAGAAGGAATGAAGAACCAATCACAGGAGTGGCACAAAATTCTCAAAATCATGCCAACGAGGTGATTTTCCGTAACTACCTTGGGTGCCTGAAAAATATGATTGCTAACGAAAGCTTTGACGATATCATGATTATTGGTGACTGTAATATTCATGTTACCTCTGACTGGTTCAACGAGGTCCATAATTTTTATTACTGTGAGTGGCCTCCACATTAGCGACACTTATTTGCTTGAGTCAGACAGCTACACCTTCACCAGTGACATGTCTGTCACATCATGGCCTGACCACTCTTTAAGCAGCTCAAATGCTCACAACATTATTGCCAACATTACCACTGACTATGGCAATACCTAATCCGACCATCTTCCAATGTACCTATCTGTTGGTACCAAGATTGACTTACCTTACTTAAGCAAAGAAACTACAACATATAGGAATTAAATGGAGCCATGATAGTGAAAACACCTACGGAGTCAACATTGCCAGAAGAGTCGAAGCTATTTTTAGCACCCGATACCCTAAGCTGCATTAATCTAAACTGCGTTATTGAAGATCACCTTTGCCAAAGGGTGAGACACAGACTGTATCTTAAAGCTGTCCGTGCCCTCTACAAAGCCGCTTCTTTCCTTTGTTCGCAGCCTGAGTGTAGTGAATATAATTGCAGTCGGATCCCAAAGCTGAAGACTCAGCTAGCTTACACAGGATAGCTTGCAACCCAGGACTTAAGAATTACCATGGGAGACGAAACAAGGTTCTCATGTAGAATGCGCATGTGAAAGCCTTGCATGTCTTCGCCAGACTGGCATTTCTAAAATGAAGAACGAGTGGTAGCCCTACGCAAGCTATTCGTGGATGGAAATGTGCCAGACTCGTAGAATCTTCAGATGTAACCTTGGACAATGCAAGCAAAATGAGGTACGTCGGATTCTTTGGACAAGCGGTTCAATCCTCTGCCTGAACAGCCTCAGAGTGTGCAGTAATGCTGGCCTACGATTCTTGCTTGCTTGCCCACCTGGAGCAGTGCCAGAATGTTGTTTGCAACCTTGGGTGTCTCTGGCTTTGGAACGGTGTATATATGCCATCCTGAGTCGACTGAACTTCTCGAAGAACCTTATTGTTGAGGGCAGTTTTGGAGGCAAGTGTCCCTACTGTCAGGAATACGCAGTCCTCTACGTGAGGATTGCTTCGGTGGAGGCCATGAAAGTTTTGTTGTACTTTGGTGTTTTATTTTATTTGTTTATTTGTGATGATTCTAATATAGACCCTTGCTGGTCTGATATAAGGTTGACATTTTTATTAAAGTTAAAGTCTTTTGTAACTTTTTTCCGACATAAGTGAGTATTCTGAAGTCCAGTTCCTTCTAACTGGGTTCTTTCGTTCATAAAAGAGAGCTCTACAGGTCAGGAATGGGAAGCTTTTAGCCTACCGTCCTACAAGTAGGACACCAATATTTTAAGCCTCGTCCTGAGGCACGTAACTATTATCGTCATTAACCATTGCTACTCAGCAATAGAGACATTTTGATGAGCGCTACATGGAAGATTAACATTTATATGTTTTTAGGACGATGTAAAAACATTTTACTGGCCACGCTGCGAACAATGCAACAATACTCTAATTTCGAACGATTAGTTTACCAGCTTATAAAAATGTTGTTTACTGGTCATACTGGACGGAAAGGCCAATGGCTCAAGATGAGTTAAATAAATACGGATGCAAACTTATTTACGTTGCTTTTTGGATTTATATGTCAGACTGCCTGAGCGGAGAATCGAACCCACGACCTTTGAAATCAAAGGCCGAGGTCCTACCTGAGCCATACTGACACGGCCTAGCATGTGGTTCTAGGGTTCCCATGTGGTTGTAACATTATTTGTCCAAGTTAATAATTATTTAAAAAAAAAATTCAAACACTCCTACCTGTAAGATAGTTGGCTAGTCTGGGGAAAGGAACGGTTTTTGCTTCATTGAAACGATAACCCAGTTTCTACACCAATTGGCCTTGAGAACTCGGTTCTGTTTCCATTGGCTTTCAAAACGTGGTGCTACCTCCATGGTCCCGGCGGCTACATCTAAATATCTAGAAATAGAGATATATGATGCATTTTTCGCCTTGCGAAATTTAGTCTACTCGTGAAAGATGACGTTAAAATGTGATAAGTGCGGCATGGCCTTTAGGTATAAGTTGTGTTTAAGTAAACATATGCTTGCCCACAGCGCAAATACGTCATTTATTTGCGGAATATGTGAGAAGGCGTTTGGTCGCGCCGACCTATTGCGAAAACACGAGCTTTTACACAGAGAAGATAAACCATTTAAATGTACAGAGTGTGGAAAGGGTTTCGTGTGGCATTCAGTTTTAATTGCTCATATGCATTTACACAGTGGAGAAAAACCTTTCGCATGTGCCGAATGCGGCAAGAGATTTAGAATGAAATATGATCTTACAGAACATACGTTCATACACAGTGGAGAAATACGGTTTGAGTGTGAAGAATGCGGTCAGGGATTCCTACGGAAAACTCATTTAAACGTTCATGCGCAGACACACTGTGGAAACGTGCTGCCATTTAAATGTGAAATATGTGGTAAGGGCTTCAAGAGCAAAGCGAACCAAAAACAGCACCTATCCGTGCACTCTGGTGAAAAGCCGTTCACATGTGAACAGTGCAAAAAGTCCTTCAGTGAGAAATCCGGTTTGAAAAGGCACATGCAGACACACAGTAGCGAGAGGCCGTGTAAATGTGAAGTATGTGGGAAAGGCTATAAACGGATTACACTTTTAAAAGCCCACATGGCTTTACACAGTGGAGAAAGACCGTACGAATGTAGAGATTGCGGTAAGACTTTTGTTCTTAAAGGTAATTTAAAGCAACACATGCTTGTGCACGTAAAAGCGAGACTTTATAAATGTCTACAATGTGACAAGTCATTCAGGGACCGGCCAAATCTGAAAAAACACATGCAAACGCACAGTAGCGAGAGGCCGTTTAACTGTGAAGAATGTGGGAAGTGCTTCAAAGAAAAATCCGATTTGAACAAGCACGTCTATACACACAGTGGAAAAAAGCCATTTGCGTGTGAAGAATGCGGCAAGAGCTGTTTAAGGAAATCGGATTTGAAAAAACATAAGTTGGTGCACAGTGGAAAGCCGGCATTTGAATGTGACAAATGTGGCAAGGGCTTTAGACGGAAAGTAGATCTAAAAGAACATGAACATGTACACAGTGGAGGGGACAGATTAGAAATTTAACCCCCTTCAATCTTGGACTAACTAATCTATCTTCGAGATGGACGAGTCACACACGGCTGCGTGTAAGCTCGGTAGTGTTCCAACCTGCAGCTGTGATCACAGCGCCACCTCAATATCCGTTGGTGGCGTGTCATCTTAGACCACCTCACTTGTGTCACGCAACTGACGAGAGTTAAACAGTAAAATCGGGGCTAACCTTCTGAAATAGTTTTAATCTCCCATGACGCAACGTTGCGCTGCCAGTCTCCTAACAGTATCGGGCGCATAGACCGTGTATGTCGGCTATGATGGTGATTCGTCCATCTCGAATAGAGTAGTTAGTCCAAGCTTCAATTAGACGTCGCGTTCCATCTGCCAACTCGTTCAAGGGTGTGGACAGGGGATGTGATCGGCATCGCCTTCCAATATGCTTTCGATAGAGTGTCACACCAGCATATCTGAAACAAGCCTAGTTCCTACTGGTTGGAAAGTGTTGTTCTTGGATTCATTTCTTTCTGGAAGATCCCAACACGTTCGTGTTGACAGAGAACTATCCGAGAGTGTTGTTGTAAGGTCTGGTGCTCCACAGGCATCAGTGGCAGGATCGGTCCTGTTACTGATATTTATTAATGATACTTTTGATGAACTTGAATCAGATCGTCACTTGTTTGCTGATGACAACTGCATGCTACCCAAGATTGTGATGAAATTCGACGAGACCTCACCAGGATCAGTGGCTGGTGAATCCTGATCACACATGCATGTACAATGGGTCGTGCAGGTCCAGCCGGCTAAAACTGTCTACGTAGTTTCACTAGAAGTCAGTGTCTAATCTCTGGCCGGCCTCTTAATAGAAGCCATTCAATGGAATGTTTGAGGGTTACTGTACTAGCTGACCTCAGCTGGGACACACATATCAACAATATCATTGCCAAAGCTTCCCATCGACTAAAATTTCTTAGACGTATCCTTTGGGATTTCCTCGTGACATGAAAAAGTTTACGTATCTTGTCAAGGTGACATCACTTCTTGAGTATGCAGCAGCTGCATGGAACCCATGGTCAAGTGATCACATAAATAAGTTGGAAATGGTTCAGAGACGGGCCATTAGATTCGTTACTGGAGAATACAGAAATGATGTCTGTGTTGCTGACTTAAAGGCAGACAAATCCTTTCGGTATGTCGTGCGACCCGTTGAGAATTAGCGTTTGCAACATTTACACAGGTTTGAGTTAATGTCGCAAAAATCATCTCTCACGAAAGAAAAAAACAAGAAAATGACTGTTGGCAACATTTACGCAAAAATTGAGTCATGCAGGAAAGCCAACAACGATGAATGTGCCTTTAATGTGAGATCTGGATTTTTCAATACGTAGCCAGAGGAGGTGGGAGCACCACCTTGGACTGTTATACAAAATCAAAAATGGACTCACTTTCATTGATTCTGGAGACTTCTGTCTCGCTCCAGATTTTGTTTCTAAAACTGACCACTACCAGATTATTAAAAGTTTTCAGTGTGGCACCGACTACTTCATGTGTTCTTTCTTTCCAATAACTATTTCGAACTGGAACTCCCTACCTCCTTGCTTAGTGGAGGCATCTACGTTAGCTGCTATCTCTACAAAGTTCAGAGATCTCCGGCAAAAAACCTACCTGTAGCCATAATCGGTAGCAATTTTTAGTTTTAATTTAGTTTTTTTGTTTGTTATTTGGGGAAAGTTTGATGTTTGTATACATTGTAATGCCCACATGTGGGCACTGTACATCATCATTATTTTACTTTACTTTAAGGGTATGTTTTGAGACAGGAAATATTATTTTAAACTATTCTAGCAACAATACGTGGGTGGGATATAAATCGTTCAGCGTGTTGTTGATTTATTGGCATCCAGAAGAATATTCCCAGCTATCGGAAACACTGAGCCTTGTTATATCATTTTAAGTTAATTACTGATAGATACCACATGCAGAATAGCAACCGGCCCGAAATTGCAGATAAAGTTAAGGCATGTGTTATAACATGTGCTAAGTTGTTCAAATGCTGAAGGCATTTCACTTAAAACGAAGATGAATAAAGTAAAAAAATAAACTAGTTTTTTTCACTTAGTGAAATTGTCCAGCCTGTTTTTGATGGAGTTGAACAAGATTGCATCAACGACAACTTAGGGCCGAGTTACGATCGTCTACCATAAGATGTAAAAAACACTTTCAATGTCTGTCCACCCTTGCTTACAGTGCAGTTGTACCCTCTGTTACTTATACCACAGCCACCTACAGTAAAGGCCGGATCAGATCAAGACAAATTTGGCGCGTAAAATCAACAATTGACATAGAAGGAAGTGCAAGTTTGCTAGGTGCTGCCATCTCTACACCAAGCGGCGAAATTTCAAACTAACCGAAGAGGGTTCCAAATTATGTCAACCGATGACGCCACTTGGCAAACTTGTCGCGTCGGTATTTGTCGCGCCTTCTAGTGGAGCATTATGAAAGGCAAAGCTGATCCGGCCTTTACTGTAGGTGGCTGTGCTCATACACATCGAAGGTGTCCAACGGTAAATTTTTGTCCAGGTCATAGCTCCTCTTATTTTGAAGCACTCAATCATTAATCTCGCTTTCTTCTTTTCTTGAGGGTTGACAACTTGATCGTGCCTGTATTTGTTTAGATACCTCGAGTTCCAGACAGAACCCTGGTTGCTCTTCGCTGTACTCATTAAGGTTTTCGTTCTAGACAGAATTACAATATTCAATAATCGGCAGTATTTATGTTTTGTAGATCTGCCAAAACTAAGAGCTGGAATTTTCCCGAAGGTTGTCTTGAAGATACTATGGTATGGTTAGCCTTTTTTGGCTACGCTGTAGCATTGCTTAGTCCATGCTAGATCATGGGTCATAAGATTCTAAGGTCTTTCTCAGATTTCTTACCAACCTATGGAGACCTTATGTAAATATTACTGTTGCTTGACATTTTGATAAAAGCCGTACAGAAGAGCACATTTGCCATGGTTAATTTCCATAGCCCAAGTGTCACAGTAGTAATCAGCTGTCTTGTCTAAATATTTCTGCATTTTCACTTTTTCTTGTTCCCCAAAGTGCGTTTTGAGAGCTTTGGTATCGTCGACAAACTGGTACCTTTCACTACTTAACTGCTCTGTAAGACCAGCAATATAAAATGTTAACTACACCGTAAGACCAGCAATATAAATGTTTCCGTAAGACCAGCAATATAAATGTTACCTACTCCGTAAGACCAGCAATGTAATTGTAAACTACTTCGTAAGACCAGCAATATAAATGTTAACTACCCCGTAAGACCAGCAGTATAAATGTTAACTATTCCGTAAGACCAGCAATATAAATGTTAACTACTCCGTAAGACCAGCAATGTAAATGTTAACTACCCTGTAAGACCACAAATATAAATGTTAACTACTCTATAGGATAGCTCTGTAAGACCAGCAGTGTAAATGTTAACTACTCCGTAAGACCAGCAACATAATTGTTAACTGCTCCGTAAGACCAGTAATATAATTGTTAACTGCTCCGTAAGACCAGTAATATAAATGTTAACAACTCCGTAAGACCAGCAATATAAATGTTAAGTACTCTGTAAGGCCAGCAATATAAAATTTTAACTACTCCGTAAGACCAGCAATGTTAATGTTAACTACCCTGTAAGACCACAAATATAAATGTTAACTACTCTATAGGACAGCTCAGTAAGACCAGCAGTGTAAATGTTAACTACTCCATAAGACCAGCAATATAAATGTTAACTGCCCTGTAAAACCTGTAAGACCAGCAATATAAATGTTAAATGCTTCGTACGACCAGCAATACAAATGTTAACTGCTCCGTAAGACCAGCAATATAATAGTTAACTGCTCCGTTAAGACCAGCAGTATAAATGTTAATTGCTCTGTAAGACCATCTGTAAGAACAGCAATATAAATGTTAATTGCTCCGTAAGAAAACTGCGCCGTAAGACCAGCAATACAAATGTTAACTGCTCCGTAAGACCAGCAATATAATAGTTAACTGCTCCATAAGACCAGCAGTATAAATGTTAATTGCTCTGTAAGACCATCTGTAAGAATAGCAATATAAATGTTAAATGCTCCGTAAGAAAACTGTGCCGTAAGACCAGCAATACAAATGTTAACTGCTCCGTAAGACCAGCAAGATAAATGTTAACTGCTCTGTAAAAAAAATACTGCTCAGTAAGACCAGCAATACGAATGTTAACTGCTCTGTAAAACCTGTAAGACCAGCAATATAAATATTAACCGTTCTGTTAAACCTGTAAGACCAGAAATCTACACCCACGCTAGTGTGTCGCCACCAAGTAACAGTAGATCATCCCATTGTAGACATCCGATTGTTAAAAATTGATTGTTAATGATAAAAGGCGGCTCACTAACAGACATGTGTCTGTTAACTGTAAGCAACTGAAAGCATATTTTGGCATGTTGAGGATAAATCCCAATGCGACAGAAATGTTTCATATTGTGGAAAATATAAGGGGAAGGGTCAGAGATTAAGAAAAACTAAAATTTAAAGGATGAGTGTCCACCAATCATAGAGAAAAAGATGTGCCAATAACGTTGTTTTTATGTTACTGTCTAGCTAGCTGGCTGGTTTGCTAGCTAGCGATACTATTTTAGATTCTGGCTGGCCACTCCACTCGGATTTTTGGACAATGGCTTGATCACGCCTGGTAAAAATATCTCTTCGAGCAGACGAACCAACATGGCGACCTTATCTCTCGCTTCATCGCTTTCCCGACGTGGAAAACCTCTGAATTCGCCGGCTAGGGAGATTGTTTGCAATGTTTTCAAATACATGGAGGCTCAGGACACAACACGGATGTTGAAACAACAAATTTAAGAGACCAGCTTTGCCACTGGAAAATCTCGGAGAACGGTAAGCGTGTCTTGTCAGCAGCAAAGGAAATACCGATACCCAACTCCGGCCAACACTACGGCACGACTACGATTAGGCCTAACGCCTCAGACGATGCCGCCACAGCCTAGCACATCGAAAGCTGAAGCGCGCAGGTGTAGGACACCAATATTTTAAGCCTCGTCCTGAGACATGCAACTATTATCGTCATTAACCATTGCTACTCAGTAATAGAGACATTTTGATGAGCGCCACATGGAAGATTAACATTTATATGTTTTTAGGACGATGTAAAAACATTTTACTGGTCACGCTGCAAACAATGCAACAATACCCTAATTTCGAACGATTAGTTTACCAGCTTATAAAAATGTGGTGTTTACTGGTCATACTGGACGGAAAAGCCAATGGCTCAAGATGGGTTAAATAAATACGGATGCAAACTTATTTACGTTGCTTTTTGGATTTATATGTCAGACTGCCTGAGCAGGGAATCAAACCCACGACCTTTGAAATCAAAGGCCGAGGTCCTACCTGAGCCATACTGACACGGCCTAGCATGTGGTTCTAAGGTTCCCATGTGGTTGTAACATTATTAGTCCAGGTTAATAATTATTTTTAAAAAAATTCAAACACTCCTACCTGTAAGATAGTTGGCTAGTCTGGGGAAAGGAACGGTTTTTCCTTCATTGAAACGATAACGCTCGGCGTGCAGCAGCGATCAGCCAGTCTGGTTAGGGCTTTAAGCCCTAACCAGACTGGCTGTTCGCGGCTGCACGTTGACGGACTATGGTGTAAAAAAGACTTCAATATTAGTCCTTAACGCAACACCAACCACACGATTGCTGCAATTTTGACCTTGTAGGCACGTAGTCACGCATAGCTTCGCACGAAATTTGCTTCTGTCTGGAGAGGCCTTATGGCCAAACCAGGCTGGTTGCTTGCGGTTGCACGGTGATGCAGGATGGTGTACCAAAGACGTCAAAAGAGGTGTTCAAACGCAACACCAACCATACGATTGCAGTAATTTTAACCTTGTAGGATCGAGTAACGCATTGTTTCACACGAAATTTTCTTCTGTCACCAGACAGAATAAGGTTTCTTGCGCAGCGATGAATTACTACGTGCCTACAAGGTCAAAGTTGCTGCAGTCAAGCAGTTAAGCTGTGGCCTTTATTGACCGATTTTGGCGTCTTTGGCAAACCGTCCTGCGATGCCATGCAGCCGCGACCAGCCAGTCTGGTTAGGGCTTCAGGTTGCTAGTGACTGAACAACATTGCATAATGGTGTGCCAAAGACGTCCAAATTGATCCTTAATCACAACACCAATCGTACAATAGCAGCAATTTTGACCTTGTAGGCACGTAGTAACGCATGGCTTCTCGCGAAATTGTCTTCTGTCTAGTTATAGCTTAAAGGCGCCGGATCAGCATTTCGACAGCGTTGCCCATATTCTAAACACAGCATCCACGTTCCAGATTCTCCGTCACCCAATAGGCTGATATGGGTCACGTGATCTTGTTTTAGTTATGAAAATTCGTGGTGCTGCAGTGAAGTGTTGTATCTTTTTTTTTATTTACCGCTGTTTTCTTTTTATTGATCGAAAATTCTACGATGCTGCATCTAGGAGTTAAAAACATGAAAAGGAGCCCAGGCCAGACTGGCTGTTCTTGGCTGCATGGCGTCGCAGGATGGTTTATCAAAGACGTCAAAATCGGTCAATAAACGCCACACCCAGTACTTGATTGCTGCAATTGTGATCTTTTAGGCACATAGTAATGCATCGCTTCGCACGAATTTTCGTGTCTCAGACACTACTAAGTGCCTACAACGTCAAAATTGCTACAATCGAATGGTTGCTGTTGCATTCATCGAACGATTTTGACGTCTTTCTTACACCATCCCGCATAGTGATGCAGTAGCGAGCAGCCTCTCTGGTTTGGCCCTTCAGCCATTCCTGCTTATGAATATGAATATGAAAAAAAAAACCAGCAGTAAGCAAAAAGAGCTTTTAACACTTGGGTACCCACGAAGCTACCAGTTTTTATAACTGTAGGGGGCGATGATGGAAGGGTTCACGGTATCCAGTCTCTATATGAACTGCAGAACCGATGTTGCTTCGATGGTATGTTGAGGCTGTTTGTTCCAGGTGTTAATCATACGGAAAGGAAGTGTGTTTTGGCGAAGGGACGTGTTGCATCTCTTCTTAAAGAGTTTTGCCCCATTATTCCGAGTGGCAGAGCTCGCAGAGAGGGACTCTGGTCTGCTTGGAATCTGGTTTGAGGGTGTGAGGCCAAAGCTGCCGACTTGTTTGTGGCAGGTTGTTTATTCGCGTCTGTGGCTCAGCTGGCTCGTCGTCTGCATGAACAGGAAGACAGCACTTCTGTTTAGCCGCTAGTTGCTACAGGTTGGGTGGTTTGTACGGGCGACTGGGACCGATGACTTTTAGTCAGGGCTCTAGTCAATTTTCCAACCAAAGACACAACAAGATTTTATTAACAAGCCTTTCCACACTTGTGATAGAAGGTGTGATAGATAGCGTCGATTTGAATTGCAGTAAACACTATGCTTGCCCACAGCGCACAAGCGTCCTGTGTTTGTGAAATATGTAGCGAGGCTTTCGAATGCTTGGACCTATTAAAAGAGCACAAGCTTACGACGCACCCTGAAGATAAACCATTTAAGTGTGGTGAGTGTGGGAAAGGCTTTTTGTGGAATTCAGCTTTGATAACTCACATGAAGTACCACAGTGCAGAAAAACCTTTCGAATGTGACGAATGCGGCAAGCGTTTTAGAATG
>JAHWFP010081801.1:408-10679 GCA_023313725.1 Lithobius niger
GTCGTGTCGCCATCGTGTCGTGTCGTGTCGCCATCGTGTCGTGTCGTGTCGCCATCGTGTCGTGTCATGTCGCCATGGTGTCGCGTCATGTCGCCATCGTGTCGTGTCATGTCGCCATCGTGTCGTGTCGTGTCGCCATCGTGTCACCTGTACAAACATTGTTCTTGTTGCCAGTGGTATGAGGTTAGTGAAATGGGGCTTTAGGAAGGTTCCCCCCCCTATTTTTTTTTTTTGCCTTCGACTATCTTCTCTTCCTTGGGTCCGTAGGCAGAGTGGGGGGTGAAAATATGCCCCTTTGGGGAATTGGCCGCTATATGCGGTCGCACGGGGCCACTATGCCCAATTTTTCACCACCACCCGGCCGCCCCCCCCCCCGCCTGCCTTGGAACCAGGGCATTGTTAGCGGCATGTGCAGGGGATTATGGTTCAAAACTTGGGTCTGTTGCACACCTGTCATGTTCTAAGCCTCTGCCACCGCATGATCCGAAGAAGACACACATGTTTCTTGCTACCTGCAAATACTGGTGCATACACATATGTTTTTCAAAGCGGTCGGAAAAGGCGCCCCGAATACGAAGGGTTTCGGACCTACAAGGAAGCCGAATACGTAACTGAACTGTGTAGTATCGAGTTGGATTCGGTTCTCAAGACACCCCTCGTTCATTTAAACTCCTACTCAGCAATTGAAGAGGACGAGGTCATGTTGAGAGCAGGCTCTCAAGTAGAGCTTATTACTCGGCATCAACTCCAGCTTTGAAGGCGATGGCATTGGTCAACCCGGAGCTCATAGAAAATAAAACAATTAGGGAATGTATGCATCTTCTTAAGCGAGCGTCTTCATGCCACAAAGATAGTTTAGGTTGGCAATGCCGTCTACTCATGAACAATGTCTTTCCTCGAATCTGCAACTGGGTTCCCGGCGGATGTAGTGGGCAAGTTGAGACTTTTGCCAGTTCAGGGTTCAGGGTTCAGGGTTGTATTGGCCCCAGAACTCAAAGAAAAGGTTCGACCTGCCCAAACATTGGTCAGCACGAACCATGGAAGCTATCGAAGCAAGCCTATGTATGCAAAGATCCAACACCCAGCATCCGGACATTGGAATGATCCATATGGGGGAAAGAGTAGCAGCAAAAAGCCAGCGGACAAGTCAAAGGATCGTTCGCCTTTTCGTGACCATCCCCCCTCCTTGTCACGCGGGAAAGGACCAGAGAGTTACCAGCGTGGCCGAGGATCGTTCCGGGGAAGAGGTAAAAGACCTCCACGTCAGTGACTGGCCATGGTCAGGGCGCCCCCCCCCCCATTCACCGTCAGGTGGGGGGGGGGGAGGATTGCCAGACATCTTGGACATTGGAAGATGATTGCGTCGGACCCCTTCGTCATCCGAGCTCTGGAGGAGGGATACACACCGCTATTCGTCACCAGGCTTGTAACTAGAGACTGGCTGGTAGGACGTTCCGAAATCCCAGAACTTATCAAGGGAGTCAATATGCTGGTTGTGAAGGGGGCAGTACAGGTTTTTGGAGTCCAGCTAGGGCGATTCCGAACGGAAGGAGGATCCCGAGTTCTTTCAATCTTCGGAAACTCAATCAACACCTCGCAAAGGAACATTTCCAGATGGAATCGATCGAATCAATTCGAGACTCACTCCAGCACGAAGAGTATACCATTTCTATCGACCTCGAGGATGCGTATCTGCACGTTCCCCTCAATCCCCTCGACATCTGTTCCGCCTTGTGGCGGGGGGAAAATCGTCCCAATGGAAATCTCTTCCCTTCGGCTTAGCGACGGCTCCGTACGTGTTTACCCGGATGCGGAAACCTGTGCTTGCATACCGCACCTACATCACATCAAAGCTCACGCCTATTTGGAAGATTGGCTGGTTCGAAACAAGGACGGTTTTCTTTTGACCCAGCAGTGGGAAATGTGCAGCTCCTGGTTTTCACATTTAGGTCTTGGTATAAACCTCAAGAAGTCCAGACCAGTTCCAAGCACTTGTTTTGTGTTCCTGGGTGCAATGTTCAACACTGTAAAAATGGTGGTAAAACCAACACCGGAGAGGTTCGTCAAGACGAGAACGTCGGTGAAGACATTCGTCAGAAGGACCAAGGTAACGGCGAGGGAGTTGGCATCGCTCATTGGACTCTTGGACTCCAATGCCAGACTTGTACCCTTAGGCCACTGGCGGCCACTGGTTCAGAAGACAGCGTGGCAGCCGCGGAACAGTTGGGTGGACATCCGAGGACGGCGAGGACGGCGAAGGGAAACCTTCAAGTTGGAGTGCCCATTCACGAGCCCGTTCCGGAGTTGCTCCTATTTTCAGACGCCGCCCTGTCAGGTTGGGGTGCTCGCCTTGCCGGGGAAACTGCATCAGGCATTTGGAGCGAAGAAGAGAAGGTCCTGCACGTCAACGTCCTGGAGCTCAGAGCAGTTTGGAGAGCCCTCCTTGCCTGGAAGCTAAGGCTGAGGGGTCAGGCAATGGGCATCAGGCCACGGCTGTTGCGTATGTGAAGAAAGGGGCAGGCGCACATTCGAAATCTCTTATGGAAGAAGCCTCCAGCCTGTTCGAGATCTGCATGCGGTACGAAATCTCGCCGGTTCCTCGCCACATAGCAGGAAGTCTCAACGTGTGGGCGGAAGAGTTGTCACAGGTGCTGTCTACGGAATGGATGTTGGACCCTCAGGGTTGGAAGCCCTGTTTCGTCAGTGGGGAACCCCGCAGGTGGATCTGTGTGCACTACAACAATCAGCTCTCATGTTTTGTGTCCCCGTTCCTGGATGCGAGGGCCTGGGCAACGGACACACTGTCAATCAGCTGGGAAGGTCTAAATGCGTACCTTCTGTGGAAAGTGATCAACAAGTTGAGAGTGGCCAAAGGGAAATTCAGCCTAGTAGTCACCTGTTGGCCAGCGCCTCCATGGTTCCCAGAGTTGATGAAGCTGGAAAAGACGGATCCAATCCTTTGCCAATCACCAGTATCGGGGGAGGACCCTGCACCAAAACCCTTCCATGCTGAATCTTCAAGGGTGGAAACTCTAAGGAAGAATTTGGTGAGGGAGGGATTTAAGAAGGAAGTGGCATCCAGGATTACGAAGTGTTTGAGGGAGTCCTCGCAACGTAACTACAATGCCAAATGGAAAAAGTGGTTCGAGTGGTGTGTAAAGTCGGACTGCGACCCATGCAACCCGGACCTACGAATGCTGACAGCTTTCTTTGAAGAGCTTTTTGTCAAAGGTTGTCCCCAAGGGCTATCGTTCGTGTTGACATGCGTTGGGGATCCAAAGACTGTTTTCCAATGTGGTGGTTTCCAAACAGATGACAGCCTTTGAAAGTGGGAGACCAAGACAAACCAAATTGTTCCCCACATGGAATCTGCCGTTGGGGCTGCAAAGTCTAATGGGCGCCCCATATGAGCCAGCTAGAAATGCGTCCATTCTATCTCTATCCCAGAAGACTGTATTCCTAGTCGCTTTGGCCTCGGCAGCACGCCAAAGTGAGTTGGCAGCCTTCACCAGGGATGAGGGTCATATTAGTTTTGCCAAAGACTGAACGGACTGGTCTGACTGGTCGGAGGTATTTTTGACGTTTTCGGCCCATGTCAGAGCAAAAAATTGCAAACCGGGAACGACATCAAAGCCTGTTCGAATTAAGGCTCTAAAAGAGTGTGGACAAACACGAAAAGAGCTATGCGGTGCGGTTCTACCTATCCAAAACAGAAAATAAGAAGGAGAACTGCAATTTCATAACAAGCCAACTCCACTGTTTTTTGATGTGGACTCAAACAGTGGTGAAATTATAGATAAGGGCGTGCCTTGGATCTGGGCCGTGATTAAAAGAGCATACTTGAACGGACAGGATCACGGGGATCTCCCCGCTATAGTTAGAGCACACGAGCTTCGCGCATTAGCCGCATCATGGGCGTTGGGATGAGGTGATCACAGTGTGCTCATGGAATAGCAGTACCACCTTCATCAAACACTACCGGATGGGGTCACCCTTAGTGTAGACTGGGGACGCCCGGACGGAGGCACACACTGGTGAATGAACTATAGTGCTGACTCAGACTGAGGGAGTCACCTCGAGTGTAGACTAGGGACACCCAGTCAACTAAGCACGCCAGTGAAGTAACTGGAAGAGGAGACGAGACCAACTGTGTAGAAGTGGTAAGTTGACTTATTCCATGTTAAAACAGTAGTAGGCAAGCTCTCCCGGGTTCAGTGAGGTTTTTCCCCACCGCCTGAATGACAAATTCAGCATAATTACTGAAGTAAGTATTTGCAGGTAGTAAGAAACGATAATTTTAAAAGGTAAAATTAGTTTTTACTAACCTAAATACTTACTTCAGTAAGAACCCGCCCGCCTCCCCGCATTCACTGAAAGGAGAGTTCAAAAGGTGATAAGGGGAGCAAACAAGATGGCGGCCTCCTAGTTAGGAGTAGCAGCGCCCCTGGCGGGAGAGGAGAGAAAGTTTGGATACAAGCTAAAAAAAATGAGGTTTTTAGTTGATAAATGAGCAGTGATAGCGTAAAATGATGATTTTAAGCATAATTACTGAAGTAAGTATTTAGGTTAGTAAAAACTAATTTTACCTTTTAAAATTATCGTTTCTTTTTTTTTTGCCTAAAACATACTTAACCTGAGCCCACCCTACCTCCCCTCTCGAGTCACTCCCTGACAGATTGAGAGGAAAATGTATGCCGAGACGATCCACGTTCTCGCTTATATAGTGAGGGCTGCGCATGCGCAGTGGTACATGCAAGCAGACGGCTACAAGCAACTAAAAAGTCTCCAGGGAGACATTAACTGAGGACAATGTAATGCTAAATTATCAGATTAAGTATGTTTTAGGCAAAAAAGAAACCAGTTTGAGCCGGCCTGACTGGGGGCCGGCAAAATGTTCTTTTTAATAATATGGATTTCGGAGATTTACACGATGGAACTAGTCCGAGTTGGGAATATGCTTAGCCTGTCATCGCCGAAATTGAATCAACCCGGGCCGAATCCACCAAAAGAATGGATCGTAGAAAAAGTGCGAGAGAACTGGCTATACTAGGTGGTAATTCGTCATCGTTTCAGGATTTGGGCATGTTTTTAGATTCCGGAGACGATTCAGTAGCATCGTCTAACGACCATCAATCAAGAGGCGGACTGGCAAGGTCAGGGGGTCGGGAATTCTCGACTGGCCTCTCGCCGTAGTGGCCTCTCAGCAGAAATAAATAAGTTAGAAAGGAAATTCAGTGTATTTATTTTAAATATTTTTTTTTTGTAATACACGGTTACTCTTCGTTTATTCTTGCTGAGTTTTACATCTTTTGGCTGTGAATTAACCCTGCCCAGTTTGCAAGCAACGTTGGTTTTAGTAAAAGTCTTTTTTGTCCTTCAAACACGACGCCAAAATGTCGAGTTTCAACTACAGAAGGCTGCAGGTTACTAGTTGCGGTTTCTCGCGTCATTACGATTAAATGAATGAATAAACGAGCAGATGCGCCTACGTATATTGGACGGAAGCCACTCTTCTTGAAGTTACAAAGTGTATGTACGCATTCTGTCTCCAGTGATTGCATTAACTGGCAGGACATTAACACATGGATCATTCGGTTACTACCAGCCATCGAGGTCATAATAGAAAGAGAAAGTGACAAGAACATTTCTTCTGTCAAGGAAATGAGCGAACTGATGAGTAATCTTCAATTTGCTTCAAAACGAAAGTCGGGAGGGGAACGGAAGGCCATCTCGGTTAGGAAGAATTTGGTTAAAGTCCGTTTCGCGCCCAGTCAAAAGAACCTTGATTTCGGTGGAAAAACTAAGACTTCTGCAGCCAGCTATAACTAAGACTGACACTTAAACAATCTCAGTGTAGGAAGGTAAGCCCTTAATTTTTCGTACTCCTTACTTTTTCATGGTGCAGAGCAACCCCATTGAGAATGAACTGTATCAGATTATCATCAGGTGTGTTTCTCACAAATTAGGTAAAGTGAGAAATAAAGCTTCTCAGCAAAAATATACCATAACAGTCACATGACCGAATTTGAACAAATATTAAAGCCTGGCCTACCATCTTTGACACCATCACTATTTTCGCTAAAGGGCTTAAATTTTAGATTTTTTCTTTCCTTTAATTCTAGCAAGTTCGTGTCCCCAACTAGGCTTAGGTCCTATTTCCAGGTTTGAAAATGTGGCAATTGAAATTCAGTAATTGTCGAGGGCAGATCCAAGGAAGGCGCCGAAGAGAATGAAGCCGAAGGGCCTGTGGACCCCTCCATTTTGGCCTCCTTTATGTTAACTCGCATAAATTTTCGAAATTAAAAAAAAAAAAAATGTAGCTAAACTAAGACAAAAATTATTCAAAAAAATTGAAAAAAACACTCTGCGAATCCCCCCCCCCCCTCCACCATACTTTGTTCTGGTTCCGCTCTTTATTATTTGCATCAAACACTGATGTTGAAAATTCCCACCCCATGAAACGCCGAAATATGCTACCTGCAGTGTGATAATGCTTAACACTGAACCAAAACTAGGACCTATTAATCACTAGGGTTAAATCACTTGCTTTTCATAATAAAAAAAAATTAATAGTGAGTTTTCGCGTAAATGCCTGCACCTGGAATTCAGCATTCTTCTAAAGTCACCCAAAAAAAATTTAGGTATGGGGAAGGGGTTAAAAAAAAGTCTTTCTCTACTGTTCATTTACTGTCTTTTATTTTTGAGGCACCCTAAGCATTGTCTAATACGTATAATTTTAAGCCAGGGAACCCTCAGAATACCTGAAAATCCGTCAGCTTCCGGGGCTCTGCCCCAGACCTGCTGGGAGCTCACAGCGCTCCCCAAGACCCCCTAGCTGTAGTGCATGATTCGACACATTTTATCTATCTACACCCCCCCCCCCCCTCCCCCCAAGCCAAATGCACTTCGCTACGTTCGTGGCTCTGCCCTAATAAATTGAAATAAAAGTGGCCTCTGGCCGTTAACTTCCCGACTGGCCTCTTGACCTGCCAGCCCACCTCTGCCATCAATTACCATTGGGCGCGGACGCTTCCGTTGTTGTTGTTCAGTCCGGACTGCAGTGAACTTCCCCATTGGCGGCGGACATCACAAATATGGTGGCCAAATGCGTGGCAGTGAAACTCAGCAAATCAGAGGTACAATGGAAGGCGGAACAGAGAGCGGCTGAAGAAAAGTTAGGCTTAGCCACCCAAATAGGTATTATTCACACATTTGCAAAGTACTTTAAGATTCTGGGCACAAAGGATTCCCTGTCTAAGATGGCGGATGCCGCATCGACATCAGTTCGGGCTGGAGGACTTGGGGACCAACAGCAAGCTTTCACCCTACCGGGCTCTCCTAGGCAGGAAGATGGTGCGGATATGACCTGGTAAGATATTGATGATTCGTATACCAAACGTAGGAGGATGACTGGATGGCAAAAAAGAAACCATTTTGAGCCGGCCTGGCTGGGGGCCGGCAAAATGTTCTTTTTAATAATATGGATTTCGGAGATTTACACGATGGAACTAGTCCGAGTTGGGAATATGCTTAGCCTGTCATCGCCGAAATTGAATCTACCCGGGCCGAATCCACCAAAAGAATGGATCGTAGAAAAAGAGCGAGAGAACTGGCTATAGTAGGTGGTAATTCGTCATCGTTTTAGGATTTGGGCATGTTTTTAGATTCTGGAGACGATTCAGTAGCATTGTCTAATGACCATCAATCAGAGGCGGACTGGCAAGGTCAGGGGGTCGGAAATTCTCGACTGGCCTCTCGCCGTAGTAGCCTCTCAGCAGAAATAAATAAGTTAGAAAGGAAATTAAGTGTATTATTTTAAATATTTTTTTTTTTTTGTAATACGCGGTTACTCTTCATTTATTCTTGCTGAGTTTCACATCTTTTGGCTGTGAATTAACCCTGCTCAGTTTGTAAGCAACGTTGGTTTTAGTAAAAGTCTTTTTTGTCCTCCAAACACGACGCCGAAATGTCGAGTTTCAACTACAGAAGGCTGCAGGTTACTAGTTGCGGTTTCTCGCGTCATTACGATTAAATGCATGAATGAACGAGCAGATGCACCTACGTATTGCACGGAAGCCGCTCTTCTTGAAGTTACAAAGTGTATGTACGCATTCTGTCTCCAGTGATTGCATTAACTGACAGGACATTAACACATGGATTATTCGGTTACTACCAGCCATCGAGGTCATAAGAGAAAGAGAAAGTGACAATGACGTTTCTTCTGTTAAGGAAATGAGCGAATCGATAAGAAATTTTCAATTTGCTTTAAAACGAAAGTCCAATGGCCAAATAGCCAAGGGCCCGCAATCATGGGATGACTACCCCCCCCCCCAGCGACAAGTAGTGCGACTATGGTCCAGTCGTACACTGGCAGTGCATCGATCGTCAATACAGTGCCAGTGAATAACTCAGTGAAAATTAACAGTCCAGTGCCTTCTATTGGTGGAAATCGGTGCACACAAAGCATTAGTGACCCAGCCCATACTCCTGCGAGTGACTCGACAGGTACACACAGTAATGCCGGTACGGTCGACATACAATTGCCAATCGACCCGGACAACTCGAGCGGATTGGGAGACAGGGCTGACACAGTGCTCGGAAGCTATAGAATGGAATTTCATACGGATGCGAGTAATTGGGGTACCCGTTCGTTGTTCAACTCCGTTTTGCGCAGATGGGACTCGTACCTGGAAGAAAGACAAGAAGGGGTGTTCAAAGACACCCTCAAGAACCTTAGGTTATTAACAATTCATCGGTCACCGTGGTTGTTCAACGGCCAATTACTCTCGATTGCTGCAGAACTCGGGGAAGTCATGCCGGCGACCAATCAGCAGCACCAACGCAACAGTGGTAACGGAAAGGGTTTAGCAACTCAGCTGTTTCGTGATCATGCACCCCGAGGGGCATTACCTCACCATGCGTTCCAAAGACCCAGCCACAAACCCAGCAACACTCTGGCGGACAGGCCAGACAGGGCAGAGGTAGAGGGTCTCAAAGCCGGGGCAACTTCCCATGCAATAGGTGAGGCGGTCGCAGGCCCCCGCCTTTACGTGATTGACAGGTTACTAGCGCAACCACCCCGAGCCCTGCACCAGCAAGTAGCGGGTCGGATAATGCGCCATCTCGGAGCTTGGGACACAATTACCAAAGATCGGTTCTTAAAGTCAGTGGTGGTAAAG
This sequence comes from Lithobius niger, assembly GCA_023313725.1. NCBI lineage: Eukaryota > Metazoa > Arthropoda > Chilopoda > Lithobiomorpha > Lithobiidae > Lithobius > Lithobius niger. The sequence continues at coordinate 9,588 of JAHWFP010081801.1, forward strand.
GGTTATACCCCAGAATTTAGTTCAGAACCAAAATTGTCAGTAATACCCCCAGTCCCCACACTGGTTGCTCAACGGAATAGAGCACCCGGAGTATGTAGAGGAAGTGATGACACTGGTGCAGAAGGGAGCTCTTCAGGAATCGCCATCGGATACACAGGGCTTTTCCAGCCCAGCAAGAGTCATCCCGAAGCGGAGCGGGGGATCACGCCTCATTTTCAATTTGCTGCGCCTCAATGGTTTCATCAAGTGTGATCACTTCAAAATGGAAACATTGGGTTCGATCAGAAAAGCTATATAGCCAGGCGAGTAAACCACGTCGATAGACTTGGAGGACGCCTACCTCCATGTCCCCCTACACGCGTGTTTACCATTTCTTTCGCCTATACTCCGTACGCGATTTGTAAACTGGGTGTGGCTCACGAGCAGCTTGATTGTAGCATACATTTTCCTGAAGTCGGTGTGCCTTGTGGCTATCTGTAGACCGCACCAAGGCTTGTCTGTGCGAGATCATGGTTTTGTTATTTGATGACAGTTTTTTTAATGTCGTCTTTAAAAAATTTTTTTTTATCGCAGGCCTTCTCCATCAATAAGGAATCGGGGGGAATCGAAGACAAATAAAAAATATTGGGGGGGGGGGGTATAAGATAAATTTCAGACGGAATTCTAAAAAGAGAAAATACTTTTCTTACCAAATCTCATTTTAGCCTCGGGTTTCTTTCCACTTACTGTCATAATTTCCGACTCGGGCCCTTTCAGCAGTGGAGTAAATAAGGATGGTGGAGTAAAAGGGCTTCCCCCACCCTAATATCATGCTGTGGGGCATATAATCTTTGGAAAAATGTATGTATTTACTATTTTCTTTAAAACATTTGCCACTGCCCTTTGGGGTATTTCTTCTCTTCCTTTCCCCCCCCCCCCCCCACCACCCTTCTTGTATTTTGGGTCAAACGGTAATAAATATAAAAAACAAGTAGGTTTTAAGTTTTCAGTACAAATTTCAGATGGTGGTTGTGAAAACAACCGTTTGTTTAGCTGTGAAAAGAGCTTTCTTACTACCTGCAAATACTTACTTCAGTAATTATGCTTAAAATC
>JAHWFP010081803.1:923-21872 GCA_023313725.1 Lithobius niger
AGACCTCCGGATGGGCCTGGGGAAATTTGTAGTAGAAGGGCACAGTAAGTTTTAGTGGACGTGTTTTCTGGATACCGTTTTCTTTTTTTTTTGGGGGGGGGGGGGGGGGCTTTTTATTCTTATCTGTCCTTTCTAATCCTTTTTTGCCCTTTTAGGCGTTTATAGGCCTTTAGGTCCTTTCTCAGGCACTGCCACGCTCCAGTAAATGCCAGCACTGTTAGGCCACTTTAAAAAAGCAAGTTGGTTTTCGGGCCTTTATCTTAAGAAATCTGTGAGGGCGGGCGGAATTTTATTTTTTATTTAGTTTTTTTATATTTTTCGTCCCTATTTTTCCTTACATTTTTGGGGAATTATTTTTTTTGGGGGTAACTTGAAAAAAAATTTAATTCAACACATTTTAGTTTGATATTCTTCAATTTGAAATTATGGTAAATATTTGTAAATTTTTATAAATTCAAGATTAAAAGAAAATTTTAAAAAATAGACAATTTAAAATTAAAAGTTTTAAAAACCTAAAATGTTAGTGCTCATCGGGTGCATCATACAAAACCCCCTTAGGTTTGACGGGATCATCAGCTGCTATAACATTGCTATAACAACACCACTTTACGGCAACACACTCACAGCCCGTCAATACAATCATCAATCCGTTATACCCAACAAATTTTTAATGAATGGTAGTTTATCGTGTAATGAATGACTCGAAAGTTCAACCAATATTCAACAAATACGCATAAGTCAAAAAAGGAGCTTAATAATAACAAGAATTTATAGGGTTGGCAGGAGAATTTGTGACTGAGACCCATACTGAAACGTCTTAGATACATTCACATTAGTTCAGTCTTTGTTTATAAAGGGCGCCACGCGTTTTATGTGGGAATTTCTACTCAGTTTTTAGCCTAAAATTAAACTAAACTAAACGAAACTAGCTTAAGTTTAATTATTATTTAGCCTAGCTTAGTTGTAATTTAGTTTACTTTAGATTTGGGCTGAAAAATGAGCCAAAATTACCAGATAGAACACGTGGCGCCCTCTGAACACTCGGACTGAACTAATGGGGACGAATCTAAAGTGTTTCAATAGGGACTTTTTAGAGTTACAAATTCTCCTCCCAAATCCTGTAAATTCTTGATACCAATAATATTAATATGATAATCTAAAGAAGAAGGCATTAACTAATATACAAACAAGTTTGTGGATAAACACAGTGTGGGTTAAAGATATTATAAAGTCGGTGACCACAGTAAAAGAAAACAGTACAGCGATTTATTGAAAAGGAGAAAAAATAAAAGTTCATCTGTAAATATTTTTAAGGCTCATGTATGCTGTTATAGTGTCCGCGGCCTGTTTGGAGTCCTGCAAGTATTTATGAGCAGCTACGACGTATTACTGGAAGGGGTGGCTTTAGTCGACGGCCGCCATTGTTTTTGTAACCATCTTGGATATCAACAACGCACTCTCCTACCAAACACATATAATTGATTATCTGCGTCATTCTGTGGCGAACTCAAGATAGACCGCGGACACTTTAGCGTCCTTTCAAATCGATAGGCGTTGGCTGGAGTAGCAGTCGCATTTTTATTCTGTAGTAACTACGTTTCGTTTCCGGGGAGAAGAGTCACGCCTAACTAGCCTAGTTGTGTGGAAGGGGGGGGGGGGAGGAATTGATGCGGTTGGCCTGGTGACCGAAACGTTCACGACGGATTTTAGACAGTCCAACGAAGATCACTTGCTGAATGTTTAGGCCTAGTTACGAAAACGGAATCCAAATTGAAAACACGCTCTAGCATCGTCCCTAACTCGTGCATAAACCAGGTGCATTTTTAAACCCCGTGGGAAGAAGCACAAGTGGAGGATCAATACTGCTTCAACGAAGCTGACATTCGGAACACTTAAGGATAAATAAAACAGCCAACCAGTAAGTGCACAAGCCTAAAATTAGAACCCGATGTTTCAACTCGTGCTCCGACTCATTTTCAAGGGATACATTCGTTAAAATATCACCAAAGCGCAGCGGCCGCAATAAAAGGCAAAGCCTAAGTGATTGGCCATGTTTACCAAGCTGGAAGTTGATTAGGGCAGGAAATAAAATCACGGACAAAACCGTCCAACAAAGGCTAAAAGGAGCGACCTCGTCTGCATAGCCAAAGATGGAACGACTAGAGAAGATGGTTCATTCCCGAGTTCCATTAGTATTGTTTTTTGAAGAATATACTGATTCCCACCGTGGTGTGACGTCACATTCACCACTTCCGGCCAAAGTAGCCCGAACAACCAATCGGAGTGCAGCAAGGAAGCACGTGACTAGTTGATTTGCACAGAACGGAGTTTTAAAAAATAAAAGCTTTCTGTTTATATTCGTTAGACCATTGTTGTCGCAATAAAAACACCAAATTCTTTAAAAAAAGCGACGAGAAAAAGCATTTACTTTGGTAAAAAGCAAGCTGCATCGATGACAGGTGGAGTGAATATGACGTCACTTCCTCCAGCATGGCCATCTCCTTCGTTTAATAATTGGCCTGAACCGGAAGTAAGTTTGTAACGTGAAAAATGGCGTATTGGTGCATCTTGCCCTACCAAAATTATCGTTCTTCTTTGTGCATAGCTGTGCAGAAAAGGCGGCTTTTAGTTACTACCTCTAAGTTGGTCGTTAAGGGCAGGTAACAATTGTCACGAGCACATAAGATACATCAAGTATGACTATTGTTACAAGAATGTCAACATTAAATACATCATATATAAACAATCAGTTGTCGTACAGACATCATCAAAAGCCAAGAAATACTGGCTGATTCCTTACATCATATCAAAAACCAAAACTGGTAAAAGGGGCCCAAGTTCCGAATGGTTTGGCACTCCAAAGGAGTTATATCAACACACCAAAACATTCGCCAAGTTAATCGCACCGCTCAATAGTTCGAAGGTTAAATGAAAACTAGAACACTGCTACTTTCGGTAGCAATGTTCAAGTTTTCATTTAACGCCCAAAGTATTATTCGGCGCGATTAAGTTGGCGTATGTTTTGGTGTGTTGATATCACTCCTTTGAAGGGCCGAACCATTCGGAACTTGGCGGCCCCTTTTACCAGTTTTGGGTTTTGATATGATATCACTCCTTTTTTTAAATTGTGTATTTACTCAACTCCACTACCGAGCAGATGTGTAATAAAGTGCCATGTCAACAAGAAATTGGTTTTCAACAATTTGGTACTATCTATTGCCTATAGGCCGAACCATTCTTAACTTAGTCACCTCTTTATAGGTTTTTGGTTTGGTTTTAATTTTGTTGAAATTTGTTTTATTTAGTTAGTTTTGGTGTTTTGATATCACTCTTTTGAATGGCCGAACCACTCCCAAGTTGGTGGCTTCTTTACCAGTTTTTGGCTTTGTTTATTTTGCTTTGCTTTTACAGTTTGTTTATTTAGTTGAGGCAACAATGTGCCAATTTCAACTTCTTTTCAGGGCAACAACGTCCCAGTTTCAACTTCATGTCAAAGAATTGATACACTCGCACGTTTTCATTGTTCCCCTTCCAGGGGTCATCGTCGTCGTCTTCATTTCTGCTATGAGACTTTGGTTTATAATGTAAAATATGGGGGGGGGTGTGGGTTTTGGCTGGTATAGAAAACAAGGTGTGCCTACCTACCCAAGTCTAGGCCATTTGATGCTCGCATTTACTGGGGGTGGAGGGAGGGACGGAAAGGTCCGGGAGTTCGTAATCTTCACTGGGGGAAGTGGATAATTTGGCTAAATTCAAATCCAAAGTTAATGCCCCAAAACACGTATGTAATTCTGACACCCCCGTTCAAGCAAGGTTTGTTTATTTTAACAGAATATTACACGTTTATTGAACAAGTCTCTTTTCTTATTACAACCGATCATATTCTTTCGGAAAATTAATAATTCCATTCGCCGATAGCTTATTACCAATTTTCCTTTATTTTACAATTTCCCAGTAAAAGAAATCTACACTAAAAAAAGATTAGAATCAATCCACACCGGTCGTAATGGGTCCAACCTGAAGACAAATCGTTCCAACCCTCTGTATACTTAGGCCATGTCAGTATGGCTGAGCGGTTATGACTCCAGCCTTTGATTTCAAAGGTCGTGGGTTCGATTCCCCGTTCAGGCAGTCTGACATTTAAGTCCAAAAGGCAACGTAAATAGGTTTGCATCCGTATTTATTTAACTGAATTAATGGAGAAGCTCTCTCATGCAAAACGGAACGACTCTTCCTAAACCGGTTTAGATATTATCTTCAATATCTAAAAGAAAGGATATATCTGCCACGAATCATTTTCAGTTAGTAAACAATTTTCAGTATGGTGGGGCACTACAATAAAATGTTTTATAATACCAGAAATACATAGAGTTCCATCAGTGTTCCGTACCAGTATAGGGCAGTGACATGACGTAGTATTATTGTATATAACTCTATGGTGGAGCCAGTAACTAGGATAGCTGCAAGGGGCACTGGAGGGCGAAAGAAGGGTGTCTTACTGAAGACAATGCTGTTAAGAGTGGATTTTTTAAGCATATAACGCGCCATTTTTGTCGATTTGTTGGCAGTTGCTGACATTTTTAAGCAAGTGGAATCTTATTTTCTAATTACAACCTAGCAGGATGAGGGATTGGAGAAAACAACGTTTTTTTAAGCCTATGAAATCCGCTCTCAAGTACTGCCTTAACTAGAAGTGGCGTTGTTTAACCCTCCATTTTAATCTAGTGCCCCTTGCAGCTATCTCTCTTGTAGCCAATATGACGTAACTTGGCGCTGCTCTATAGACAAGCCCATCAACAAGATTGGGGGCGGGGGAGGAGGAAGAACAAGGGAGAAATTTTGAACCGGTCTCGGTATTTTTGGCACAAAAGTGGGGGCCTTGGTACTTTTGGCGCAAAAGTGGGGGCCTCGTCCCGTCCTTGATCCAGAAAGGGAAAGAAAATACGTTGAAGGGGGAGGGGGGTCCCCTAGGAATTCTGGGCCCCACCATTTCTGTTTAAAACACTGAGTATAGACTTTGACACCATGAAAACCGAATTGACGATTCGTCTCCTGTCTGTTTCGTCACGGCTGTCTTGAATTAACAAATAAAGAAAAAAGGAAAACAGTTTGAATAAAACAAAAAATACAATTTTTAGCTTTCGGAGTCAGGAATGCTTAATAAAAACGCCGTTTAACTTAAGAAAAATGGAAACGCACCCGCACACACGCACAATACAGCTACGGTACCGTCATTAAATCGAGATGAAGTTCCGGTTGGCAGCCCGTGACAAATTAAAACTGAAATAAAAAATGGGAGAAAAAGAAAAAAAAATTACACAAGTGGAGGTGGTTTACGATCTTTAAAAAAAAACAAAAAAAAAACGAAAGAAGAAAAAATTAAAAGACTTGCAAGTCGTCGAGCAAGGTTAATTATGCGGAACAAAACGATCGTAAAAAAAAATTGCGACAACAAACCTACTCTTAGAAACTCAAGATAAAAAGAAAAGAAAAAGAAAAAAAGAAAATGAAACATAAAAACATTACAAAAATGTAAAAAAATTAGAATGGGAGAGACGCCAAATTAAAACGAGTAACCAAACTCTGCTGGAATGTAGGCTTCACATTTGGCTAAGTTGTAGTTTATTACCTGCTCGAAAACATCATCAGTTACGAACATGATCTTCCTTTTTCCAGTAAAAGATATCAAACGTTTTATTACTCCGAATTCGTCGAAACGTTGATAATATCTCGCAATAATTACTTTTTCGAATGAATGGGGGGAAAATGTCAGAAATAATACCTTTTAACGTAAGATAATAATAATCTTACATTATAAACCAAAGTCTCATAGCAGAAATGAAGGAACCGCAACGACCCCCGGAAGGGGAACAATGAAAACGTGCGAGTGTGTCAATTCTTTGGCATGAAGTTGAAACTGGGATGTTGTTGCCCTGAAAAGAAGTTGACATTGGCACATTGTTGCTTCGACTAACAATTTGCTCTAGCAATTATCCTTCTAACCAAACACCGTGGTAATCTCAAGGGCAGGTATTACATGACGTCATGCACACTTCTTTTTCACACGGTACGCATCGCATCGGAAAGACTGGGAGTGAGGGGGGGGGGAGTGAGCTGTTACCACTAAGCATACGATTACGCATTAACTGAACCTAAAAGAGAATTTCTGGGGGGTGTTTGCTATTAATTCAAATGACCATACACATCCAAAGCAAAGAGGACGAAGGCAAGGAAACCAAGAGGAGAGGGAGGGAGAGGATTGGCTGAAAGGAGGAGTGTTACACAAACAAAAATCGACTGTTGCAGTGAACGATCAGGCAGCACCGACCAAATACTGGGAAACAACCACGGGTCAAACAAATCCCCTGGCGAAGCCGGGTACGATGCTAGTAGGTTGAACAAATTTCGTTTTCCGCATCGTGATGTGCGCGTGTGCGTGTACGTCTACTCCTCTTGAACCAAGGCACCTACAAAGATGGGAGTTGGACCAAATGAAAGATAATTAAATTGAGCAAACGTTAGGCCTACTTTTGTTGCTCCAACTTGATTTTATGACCCTCAAATACGCGGAAAGCACTGCAAACACAACGTCAAAGTTTTTTTTTTTTACCCTCATGACGTTTGTTCATGACGGCATAGTTTGTTCATGCAAAATTTATTATGCCTGAACAAACTTTTCCTGATAAAACTGTGACGTCATCAGCAGCAGGCGTGCTGAGGGATGTGATGGACGAACTGTGAGCAAGAATTGCTATTAGTTTGTGTCGAAATAATCAGTACATGATTTAATGATGCTCTTGGAATCAATGAAATCACATGAAGTATGGATCGACGCCATTGGAGTGAACGAAGCGAATTAACGATATGGCTATTATGTGTGCAGCATATCTTGAGTCATTCAGTATTTTATGAACGGCTACGTCTTCCTGGAGAGGGCGGCTTTCATCGACGGCCGTCATTGTTTTTGTAACCATCTTGGATATCAACAAGGCACTCTGCTACCAAAAACGTACAATTGATTATCTGTGTTCGTTCTGGGAAGAACTCAAGATAGGCTGCGGACATATAGTTTTAAATGACGTTTATATTTTTAATGCTTTTCACGGATCTGTTCTAAATTTTAATCATGGCTGTATCGCCGTTTGTAATTTTAAATAGTAAATCACCTGTATTGTTCAGCATCATGTTGGTCCACTGGTGGCCTGACTGATGCAATGGTGGGATTCACTGATGCGATGATTGTAAACCTGAAACAGTATTCGGTCATTAGGTGGACAGCGGCAGCAGAGAGGGTGTCTTGCTGGTATTTCATACAGTAGATATTCCAATGGTGTCGGTTGCCATCTCCCTCTCAGTGGAGGGTATGGTCATATCGTTGCCCCGGTACAGGATTACCCTGTGCTGTATGCCAGGTAGCAGATCAGATGACGCCATGTCCAATGTTTGCTAGGGGCAAGCCAATGTAGTTACGGGGGACTTCAACCTTTCATCAGTTAACTGGTAAAATCTCAATGCCAGCGACCCCCAACTCCGGATTTTGTTGAACCCTACCGTGGATCCAATATTCTAGACTTATGTTTGCATGGAGGACGACCGCTTACGTTATGAGTTCGCAGTTGGACCAAAATTGGTAATAGTGACCACTGCGCGATCTCATTTAAACTTAATCTAAGTTTGAGCGCAGGTCCGCCAGTCAGGCCTAGCATAGCAGAGGGGTTGGCGACAAGCAGAAACGATTTTCATTTGTTGAAACATTCACCTTCTGCAGTGAACTGGAATGACCTTATCTTCTCTGTCCATCCATGCATTGAGGAAGCTTGAATTGTTTTCTGGAGATATTTGCGGGCCACTTGGAATATTGTAAAATTTCGTTACCACTTCCCTTGCAGGGAAAAAAGAGGTCTCCCTTCACACAGTGTAAAAATGAAACACCATAAACTTGGTCACCATAAAGTAAATCCCCAGGTACAGCTACCCGACAGATAAACAACACTGTTAGACGCCGGTATTCGGACTCCGTCGACAAATAGCACCGCAAATCAGAGCAGCAGGTTATTAGAAGTGGAAACACTTCGTCTGTTTTCGGTATTACCGAAGGAAAACGTGGTCCTCACATACCTTACCCCCACTTAATGGCCCAAACGGTTTTCTGATGGATTATAAGATCACATTTTTTGCCTCCAACAGTACAGTAGATGATGGTAACCAATGCCTCCCTTCGACTTAGAACACATCCCGTTTGCAAACTTGCAGTACAGTAATTTTTGCAGAAGGCTCAGTATGCTCTGTTTTGTCTATTATTAAAGTTCCTCGTGCAGCCCTAATGGTCTTTCTGATTTCTTGCTCAAACAGATTTCACTGGAGGTGGGTTACCCTTTGTCTTGCCTTTTCACCATGTCGTTTGAACAGGGTAAGCTTCCCGAACAGTGGAGGAAGGCTACTGTCATCCCTATTTTTAAGAAGGGATCTTCTTCTGACCACGAAACTTATCTACTTATTGCTCTTACATGCGTAACATGCGTAGCCTGCAAGATCATGGAGACTATCGTCAGGGATTCACTGTTAGAGTTTCTGGGGGAGTTCTCCATCATTGGACAAGACCAATTTGGTTTCCGTCCTGGATGTTCAATAAGTTTTCAACTTCTGACCATCCTGGATGGATAGACGGACTCACTCAAAGCATCATAGTCTACTTAAGCTTCAAGAAAGCCTTCGAATCAGTGGTCATCGGAAGACTATTTCTAGCATTATGGGTTGTGGCATTAGCGGACGTCTGTTAAGTTGGCTATCCACTTTTCTTTAGAACCTTTCCCAGCAGCCGTATGTCGTACACGATCTTTTGAGCAGAGTCAACATGCTGAGTGGTTTTCCCCAGGGCTCTGTTTTGGACCTCTTCTTTTCCGGATTTATGCAAACGACCTGCACCTAAATTTTTCACCCTCCTACGGTGTAAAATTCGCTGATGATATTAAATCTGGTGTGAAACTCCCGTCATTAGGACCATCCTCTGTACTCACCGAAGTCATCGATACGGCCAACGGTTGGTCTGACTTACGGCCCTTCACATCGGACCAGTTACCCCCGAATACAACTCCCTACTCGAAAGCAAAGTTATCCCAATCGTTAAAGAACTGAAATATCTTGGTTCTTTGGTTTTATAGTAACCTAAAGTGTTCACTTCATTGTTCAAAGGTTTGTTCTACAGCGTTTAGTCGGCTGGCAGTCATCAACAGGTGTTTTACATCGGGTCATTTCCAAACTAAGGTTTGGTCATTCAAGGTTTTTGTTCGCCCATTTCTTGAATTTGCGATCCCAGTGCCGTTCCCTTATCTCGCAAACGACACTGACCTTATTGAGTCGGTGCAGAGAAAATTTACGGAGAATCTACCAGGACTTCGGAATGAAATCCATATTGAACGCTTCTCGAGGACCGGGGCTCGAACTGTGGAATTACGCCGATTGAAAACAGACCTAATACTGACGTATAGGATTCTTTGAAACTTAGTCTAAACAGCTTACCATTGGTCGATTTGGTTCCTCGCATACATAACACAAGAGGACACCTCTGGAAGCTTGCAGTCCAGCGTTCACGTCATGACTGCAGAAAAAATTTCTTCGTGGGTCGCATTGTTCTTGTTTGGGACGTGTTCGGAACCATAAGGCTTCCGCTGGGAGCTGGACGAAAACGGTCCCCAAGTTGACGCCAGCAAAGTAACCCTCCCAAAGTTGAAGTCAAAGAAAGTTAACAGTAGGAAAGCTGCTGACTTTGTCTATTCAATCCGTTAAAACTCGAACCCGTAATTTTTGATGGGGTTTCAGGTAGTTGGGTGATACAACTACAACTACTCGGTACCGCTTTGCTCGTATCATCCTGTTTTGCAGAGCAATGGTTTAGGGCATAAGAAACGTGTACACGTTCATTGTTACCAATTTCGATGCACCATGAGGAGATGTGTGCGTCCGTGAGGGTTGTGAGCTCTCCTAGGGACCTACCTTCTATGGTGTATAGAAGTGCTCACAGTACGTGGGAGGAGTGGTTTGAGAAGGCTGCTGGCACCCGGTATTTTAACATGCATCCGTCTATTTCGTATCCAGCAGAACTGGACCTGTTGCCACATAAGGAGGCGGTAGTGGTGTCCAGACTTTGCTTGGGGCACATAGGCTTGAACTTTCTGTTGGCAAAGTAGGATGTTGGGGTCTCCACTGTGTGCTACTGTGGTACTGAGGTACTGTGGTATTGTTGCGGTGCCCGCTATACCAGGTGGCGCGTTCGATTTGTCTGGGTCGCTTCCCAAACGTGCAAGGTGTCTTGATGGTATCGCCGCATGGGAGGAGTGGGGGTATTCGATGCCTCAGGGCAGTTGCGGCCTACTGCGCTGCGACCGGACGTTTCGAATAGGGTGTTTTATTGAGTGTAGTGCCTTGTAATGTATAGGGTGGGGTATTGAGTGTATTGAGTGTAGTGAGTGTTCTAGTGCTGGTATTTTAGCCGTTTATTGTATTAGTGGGGCTGGTAGCCACTTGTGGTTGTAGCTCCGTAAATCAATCAATCAATCAATCAATTAATCACGGTTTCGTGCATCGATGCTTGGGTGCGCGGAAAGTAACAATGTCGCTAGCGAAACGTTAATTCGTTGTTCAGAACCAAAATGAAACGATCCGTACTTCAAAGTTTAAAGAAAAAAATCTGTCGTTAAGTCTATATTCTCAAAAATGGACGGTTGATATGATTAAATGACATTTATTTCTTAAAGGCGTGCTTCATGACCCCCCCAGTTGAATTGTTTGAAATTAGACGGCAACAATAGTTACTTTGTTTCCTGGACTACTTACTTCCTGCAACAATGAAACAAATTTTCAGAGAAATGAAATTCTGCATCATTAAAAATTTAAAATCGTTCAGTGTGTTTATTTATTATATTAATCGCACCGACTAATAGTTCGAAAGTTAAATGAAAACTTGAAGATTGCTACTCCCTGTAGCAATCTTCAAGTTTTCATTTAACGTCCAAAGTATTATTGGGTGCAATTAACTTGGCTAATAGGATTGACCTTGGCGGTCTATCCCTGGGTTAACGATATCACTACCTTCAAAGGCCGATCGTTTTTGGAAATTTGGTGGGTGTTTCTACCAGTTTTGGTTTTGGGTGGATATCACAACTTTCATAGGACTGTGAAAGTACATAAGGTTACACCGTCTTATCTTCATGTGTATTTTTTTTATAGAGGAATTTCATTTCTATAAATTTTCACATTTATAATCTTCAATCCCATTTCTGCACACTAGCTAACAATCGCTTATTTCGTTCGCTGCGCTCACTCAATCAGCGCATCCCCTTCAGTTATTTTGTTTCCCTGCATCTTCCCCAAAATTTTCCCCGATTCCGTTGACATTTAGTCATGCAAAAACCCCCGATGATCGCTGTTACTAAAACAGCGAACGGCGAAGCATTTTATTTTGGGGTTATTAACAAAAAACCCGTTAGCTCGTTGATGCTCGTATTGTTGCGTAACCATCATGTAAAGTGCATCCCTTTATTCTTACGCAATCCACGGAAACGTTAATGTTTCCTTATTTTGTCCTTCGTTACAGTTCAGTTTTTTGTTCGTCAAGGCTTTTACAATTAATCTAAGGACCAGTCTTGATTGTTCAAGACATTGTTGCTTGAAATATTTGGTTGCAACTTGGAAAAGAAACGAAATTTAATTTCACTGGTGGCGAATTTCAAAACCCTCCCACGCATTTGTCCTGACCCCTACAATCCCCAAACCAACAAAAGGACCATCCTCAGATCACCATGCATTCGTGTGCAAAAGTTCAGGTATGTAGGCCTTCTCAATTTTGCGCTAGGCATGAGCAAAAATTCTATGGGATTTAACATGGAAAAAATCTTATTAGCTAGTCAGCTAGCTAGCTAGACAGTAACATAAAAACAACGTTATTGACGCATCCTTTTCTCTATGATTGGTGGACACTCATCCTTTAAATTTTAGTTTTCCGTAATCTCTGACCCTTCCCCTTACATTTTCCACAATTTGAAACATTTTTGTCGCATTGGGATTTATCCTCAACATGACAAAATACGCTTTCAGTTGCTTACATGTCTGCTAGTGAGCCGCCTTTTTATCATTAACAATCAAATTTTAACATTCGGATGTCTACAATGGGATGATCTACTGTTACTTGGCGGCGAGATACTAACGTGTGTCTAGATTCAGTCATATTTTTGGACGGGTTTGTGCTTATTGAATGAGGAAAGCGAGCGAAAATCACGTTCCTCATCGGAAACAGCACACTTTTTCCTAAATGTAGGTAGTAAGTAGTATACTAAAATTTATTCAGTAGTGAAAATGGACGACTTTCTACGTCGGATAAAGGTCATTGGCCCCCAGCACAAAAGATCCACCAAGTAGATACAGAATGCTAACATTACAACTCTGGAACACATTACTACAGGAACAGCCACAATTCACAGGCCAGTTTGTTTATTAGCAGAAGCATTAGGAAAAGTGCACGCTACATTCTGATGTTTTTGGGTGTGATAAGTCGGTCAGCACCGTGAGAGCATCAACAAAAAATATCCTCGAGCGTCGATCCAACAGACACATGCAGAATCATCGCCAACGTCTATATACACCCAACATTTATCGTTAGTACCCCTCAGAACCAAGAGAGAACCGAAATTTCCCCGTTTCATTAGATTTTATTTTTGCCCTATCCTGGTTCTGAGGGGGTGCTAACTAGAAAAGTTGGTCCAAAATCGGTTATTTTGTGGAGAAGTTAGGTCAAGAATACGAGCTGTTCCTGAACAACAGACGATTCCACAATTTCATAGCACAAACAAATTTTAATTTTCGGAAGCAAATGCTAGCTTCCTCGGTCACAAACATATTATGTAAAAATACAGCTTAAAAACACAGTAAACGTAAAACACGGCTTAATATCACCGCCATCTTGGAATGGATCAACCACTGGCGGTGATATTAAGCCGTGTAGGAACAGCTCGTATTCTTGACTTAGAAAAGTTGGACTTAAAAAATGTTGGGTCGTCAGTTTTTTTGGACCACCTTGTAAAAGCAATGCACAAAAATGAATTTGGGCAAAAGTTGTATACATTTTGTATTTCAAAATTTTTTTTTGCTGTCGTTCTCATTGGAGGTAAGACTATAAATTTCATTTATTTAAAATACGTGTTAAAGGTAATGAGTTGAAAGGGAATTTGCAAACTAAAACTATTAGGAGCTCAGCTGCACCTTTATAAATAAAATGAAACTGGCAGCGAGCCTAAAATCAGCCCTGGAATTTACTTTATCGAAGTCCAAACGTTTTTTTTTGTTAGCACCCTCTAGAATCGTAAAGGGTCAGATGATGTTTGGTAGTTTTGAAAGTCCCTTTACGGTTCTGGTGGGTGCTAACAAGTTTGGACGTCAAAAATTTGCTCGTCAGTTTTTTTATGGACCGTCCTGCACATTTATTTAATGATCCTAAAGCACTGTATAAAGTATACGATAAAAAGCATTATGCACTGAAAACAAGACAAAATCAGTACCTGTATTTCGAAGCTAGTAACGTTGGCTTCATTATTCAAGGTGTTAAAAAAAAACTTAAAAAAGGACGTGTACAAACTCCAAACCGCCGAAACGACCGTTTTGGAGGAGTGCTCGCTTAGACAGTTGGTGTGTGTACACTTCCGTTTTTTTTAATTTTGTTGTTTTACGCCTTGAATAATGACTCTATCGTTCCTAGCTTCGAAATATACAGGGTGGACTACAAAAAATCTTCACCGTTTCATTAGATTTGATTTCTGTCCTCTCCTGGTTCTGAGGGGTGCTAACTAGAAAGGTTGGACTTTAAAAATGTTGGGTCGTCAGTTTTTTGTTCACCACCCTGTATACACGTTGGCGTGTATTTAGACGTTGAGGACGGCAAAATATGGACATTACAAGTATGGGACGACACTTAGACGAATAGTGACAAAATACGTAGACAGGTGAGCAGCAAGGAACCTCCTCGAGCGTAGCGAGACGACAGCAACGGACCGAGCAAAGCGAGGGATCTATGGCCATTATAAAAATTGACATAATCTTAATCAGCTGTATTAATTTCGTTTATTGAAAGTAATATTTACTGAACTTAAATCGGGGGGGGCCGTGGCAAAGCAAACACAACTTAACGTGTCCTCAGCCCATCTTGAGTTCGCCCCAGAATGAGCACAAACAATCGATTGTACGTGTTTGGTCGCAGAGTGCCTTGTTGATATCCAAAGTAGTTAGAAAAACAATGGCGGCCGTCGGTTAAAGCCGCTCCCTCCAGGAAGACGTAGCCGATCACAAAATAAGTGCAGAACTCAAGATACGCCACGCACACTATAGATAACGGGTGGAATGAATCAGAGAATGTTCTCATTGAGTGATTGAAAATTATTGTTGTAACCATTGTTTGTATTGTCATCCAATGGGCGCATCGTTTCACTACTTAACTGTCAAAATACGTTATTGTTGCAAAGAAGCGGTAGTGTGGGTGTTTTGTTCCCGACTCTGCTCTGCTCCGTCCTTCGCTCTCTGTCCCCACTTGAAATATATAATTGAAGTAGGGGCCCCCCGTCTTCACTGCAGTTTTCCACTTGTACTTTATGTGTGCTACTGAGTGGTCTAACAGGTTGGCCCGTCTGTAACTTCTCTATGTAAGTGAGGGAGGGTATCGCTACGGTCCCAGTCTCCCTGGAATAAAATTCAAATTCAAATTCACTCACAAAAACAACAAATCACACTATAAGAGACTGTAATTGCAAGAAGAGTTGGCAACAAAATGCAGATCGTGAGCTCAGGGTCCAATCGAGTGGGAAAAAAAGCAATTTTATTTAAAGAAGTATGTCTTAGTAAAGCGCTAAATTTGCTGGTTAATCTAGGCACATATGCTAGTGTATCGCCGCCAAGTAGATTAGATTAATGCAATTGAGTAAGCTATTCCAGCTTCATTGCGAAGATAAACATTCACCTCGGGAGGAGGAACTGAAGGGGAATGCGCTGATTGAGTGAGCGAAGCGTACGAAAATCAGGGTCTGTTTAGCCAGTGTGCTCGAAAATGGAACCGAAGAATCTTAAGCATGTGAAGCACGGACATATACAATAAACCAAACCGTGTCAGTCTGGCTGATGTAACGGCTAATTGTACAATGGCAAATGTGAAAATTATGAATGTGAAAATTTTTAAACCAAAAATACCTCCAAAAAAAAAAGATACAGATGTAGATAAGACTGTGTGACCATTTGATTCGCAGTCATATGAAAGTTGGGGTGTCCACCCAAAACCAAAAATGATAATAAGAGACGCGGCCAAGTTTCCGAAAAGTGTCGGCCTTTTGAAAGTAGTGATGTCATTTAACCAGGTTCAATCCCACTTAGCCCTAAGGAAGGAGGTAGCCAGTAAGTTTTGAGAAACTCCATGTTTATTCCAGTGCCACGCGGTTTGGTCCTTTGGAGATCTTAGAAAGAGGTTTAGGATGCTCCGGGTTAGGCTGAGTTAGAGTTAAAGGTATGTCCACAAACGAACGCAGCTACTATCTCAGTTGGCTTTGTATTCCTACGCTGTGTCTCGTGAATCGGTGCGGCAGTAAGATGCGCGTATGGAGATATGCGCGTGACTGTTATAAGGCAGGCCGGGTGTGCCTTTAACACTGCAACAAATAGACATAAATCGCTGGAAATAATATTCAGGAAAAAATGGAAATAAGCCAACAGCAAAAAATCATACACTATAAATAACGTAGCTCAGTAAGCCACCTTTATACACTTACGTTTCGTCGGAGTGGCATGACCCGGATTCGAACCGGCTACCCAGTTCGCCCCCCAGATCACTTGCATAGAGCCTTAATCACTATGGCCACATCCTCCACTGGCATGAAGATAACTCACTGAACCCGTTATTAAGGTCACAACCGTGACCAGGGCTCCATTCTACCGAAATTCACTCGGCCATAGACAATGGAGAGGGAAGACAAATCATACACTCACAAGGCTCAATAAAGGAGAAATAAATAGACATAAATCGCTGGAAATAATATTAAGGAAAATTGGATATAGGCCAACAGCGAAAATCATACACTAGGAGGAAGTGGCCATAGCGATTAAGGCGCTATGCAAGTGATCTGGGGCGAACTGGGTATCCGGTTCGAATCCGGGTCATGCCACTCCGACGAAACGTATAAATGTGGCTTACTGAACTACATTATTTTTAGTGTATGATTTTCGCTGTTGGCTTATTTCCAATTTAACATTGCAGACATACTTTGTTTGTTTAGTTTTTGCATTTAGGAAGCACCAGCCTAAACTGGGTTATCTGCTTCACGACGATAAGGGGGACAAATTTAGCTGGAGGAATCCAAGCGGAAAAACCCAGGATCTTTAACATGCCACAATCGACACGAGCACGAAACACCACAGGGCCTACCCTCCCCGAAAATGCCTGGGGGGGGGGGGGTTGAAACCAGAATCGAACCTCACACTTACGTTCATTACAAAAAAAGTGATCGTAATGGCGACGATATTCAAAATTATGTAGCAAAAGCCAACGTTTGATGTACAGCCACGAACAGTGCAACTTTACCTGCATTTATCCGTTTAGAGCAACTTAAATTTAATGTATTAAACGTTTCAGTAAATAATTAATTGTCATTAATTAACCTAAAAGCTACGAGTGTTCTTTTGTACCGTTACATCCCATTACTAAATTAGAAAGCTACATGATCAAAGACACAAATGATTTCGGAAGGACTTAAAGAGTTGTAGGGCGTATAGACGTTCATGTTGTAACCAACAGCGTGAGGTCAGAGGGGTAACAGCGTCAGTGGCGTAGTGTGTGTACTAATGGTAGCTGGGTTGTATGATGAGCTACGCAATGCACACGTTAATACTTAATGGACAAAACATTTAAACTAACAAAGAGTCTTGCTAAAAAAAAACAATACTTTTTGGTTGACTTATGGAATGATTTGATGTCGACTGCAAATTTAATTGGCTGTGATGAGCTAAACATTGTCGCCCCTCATGAATTTTTAGGCCCTATGTTGCTGCACATACTTGAAAGTTTTGTTGTGGTGACAACAAATTTGACCATTGCAGCAAACTGCGGTAACAGTATTTTTGATGGTGTAACACAAAAGCGTTGTTCTCGACGATTGTCCGTCTTCTTGTGTACAGTGGGGCAGATAGCCCGGTTTCTGTTCGGCTTTACTAAGTAACAACAACAACAACAACAACAACCAACAACAACCAACGATTATTGTTGCTTGGAACAAAACATTTTCTGAGTTAATCTGTAATATGTTTTGTTTTGGCCAGACATCACATCTTTTTGTTTTGTTGTGGGATTCAGTGTTTCCAGTTATTGGATCAATCCTATTATTATTTTATCCAGTTTAACGTTGTCAACACACGCAAAAACTCCCCATCAAACAAAATTTAGACCTTTATTTCACATTGTAATCTTTCCTCAGATGCTTGAAAACAACCAAACTCTCTCCCCAAAAAGACACAAACGTCAAAGAGCGGTGCCGTAATTAGGGGCGGTACAAAAAGGGGCAAGGCACAAGGTGGCAGAGGGCCCAAAATTTACGAGTCGGGCGCCCAAAAGGGGGAAAATTTACTATTGTTTGGTCTGGTTTGTGAGCCCCGTTTGTCCCCAAAATCGTGTATACTTGTTAAAAAGAGGCCCAACATCATGTCCTTGCACCCCTCCCTGACAGAAAAAGATAGTTGCGGCACTGAGGGTCACCAAGCTCGTATTCTGTAAGTCACGACAAACACCCATGTACGTTTTCGTTGAATCTTGGCGGAAGACACACTAGCGTGCATCTGAGTTAATTGAAGCGGAAAAAACTTCCGCTGATCGTTGAATGAAGTAATTGATATTGTTTGTCATTCTTAGCTTTTCGAAATGTTGGCGTCGCTGTGTTTCTTCGTTTAAATTTATTGCATTCTTCGGTTATTAAAACACATGTGTCCGCTTTGTTTTTGTTTCTTTTTGCGTCACCGTTTCCATGACTTACTTGCGATGACGTCATACTGCGTAACAGAACATATTGAGTTTTGAATTCATTTTCTTCGTCCGGTTTGAACCGGGTACAAGAACAATAGCCTACAGGAAAGCAGACGCGCGGTGAATAATTATCCTAGCAACGGCTAACGTGCAGGCAATATTGCGTCCCCCCCCCCCCCCACTCCGCCTCCGCATTTACCCTCTTCCCAACTTCCTCCATTTCTCGCGTTCGATGAAATCAAGGTGCGTTGTCTTGGAAGTATTCGTTGTTTGTTCGTATGGCGTCTAGTCGAAATTCCAGTCTAGCGCACCCGCTACTTTCTTACATTTCATGAAATGAAACCTGGTTTGGTTATGGTTTGAAGTATGGATTGGGGGAATTTGAAGATGTAGGTTGACCGTTGACCTTGTCGTGGCTCATCAATAAAGTCATGTTAGAGTGACAGGACTTGCCAGTCCTCGATTTGCCTGTTGGCCTTGGGCAGAGCTTACCTCCTGGCGCCGTTACACGATGGGCCTTGGTTCGTTGGGACATGGGACCCTCATATTATCATCCCCATCGTCCTGGCGTTTATCAACTTGACCCCTTAGGCTTGTCTTGCGTCTGATGTCCTTTTGCCCTCAGGTTCGTTTAGTGCTGGCACTTCCCGCTGCACGGGGCCTCGGGGGGGGGGCGGGCGGCGATAGTGGAATATTGTGGCCTCTTTCATTATATAAGAATTTGCCATGCAATATAATGCAATGTAAAAATATTGTATATAAAATTGTGTGAAAGGCTTCCCACGCATGCGTGAACCTAAATTTTCGTGCTAGGCTTTCCTTTGGTTCCTTTCTCTCTTCTCTACTTTTGCTCGACCAACGCGGACCGATTTATGGTCTGCTCTTCTGGCTTTATGCAGGTCGGGCCTATTCAAAATTAGGACTACTATTCTGAAAGAAAGTCTAAAGGGTTTTTAGGCGAACGTTTTAGACAAGCCTTCGTGGCAAGCCTTCTTACTTCCTTCCTCCAACCATGCCATAAAAATAAACTCCTGATGCAACTGATTTCCAGCCTGGACGTATTTATTTCCGTTTATACCAAATTTAACCAGAAGTACGACGCCATTCGACCGTAAATCCCAAATCCAACTCCTAGTCGCACTAATGTTACTAACTTCTAAACGTCACATCGTAGAATAGTGTTGTAAATACCTTGGTCACTCTACGCACCTTCGAATCAAGAGGTTGTATATAAAAAAGGACGAATAGTTCAATTTTCGTAGCTGCACCGACTGGGTTTGTTCGTTCTTCGTTCCGAAACCGATACTGGTCGAGTAATGGAAGTCCGATACCGATACAGAATTTTTGTTTAAATAAAAAAATCAATGTCAACAAGCAAGCTTTGGCTTCATCAACTTGATTAAGGACTGAAGAAAAACTCTTGTGAACTAGAAGGTTCCTCCAATTCTCCTGCACCCTCTGCCTATCTGCGTTTGCTTCGTGCATGCTGCGTTACCTGTGTGGACAACCTAAGCGCATTTCTAGCTGTAGCCCGGCGTAACATACGCCAATCTTGCAGGTGTCCCCCTCCCCGCATACGCCCCCGCCCCCCCCCCCCAACCTTGTATATCTGCCCGCCTGCTGTGACTTCGTTTGGGACCGGTCATGTTTATCGCCGGGTTGGAAGGCTCAAGCATTTTTTTGCCCTATCAAGAGGGGCCGGGGGAGTAACTCCCCCCCCCACCAAAAAAAAAACATTGACAAAACTGGAGTAAAAAGTCATTAAATAATTTCTGGACCTCAAAAATGACAATTTATCAGTTGTTAAAACAAATTTCTAAAAATGCCTCAGCTTCTGGGTCCTCCCTCCCCACCCACCCCCTTGATGTAAGTGTTCACACAGCTTTGAGCTGGAACTATTAGTAATATCTAGCGTAGGCTTTTCAATAAATTTTCTAGAAAAACCTAGCCTCCTGGCTCCTTGGCTGCTTCTGTCATACAGTTGCTAACTTTGGTACAGGAAAATTGGAAATTAGCCAACAGCGAAAAATCATACGCTAGAAATAACGTAGTTCAGTAAGCCACCATTATGCACTTACGTTTCGTCGGAGTGGCATGACCTGGATTCGAACCGGCTACCCAGTTCGCCCCCAGATCACTTGCATAGCGCCTTAATAGCTACGGCCACATCCTCCACTGGCTGAAATGTCTATTTATTTATTTATTTATTTATTTATGTCTATTTATTTCAACTTTGGTACTGGGCATACAAGCAAACAGTGTGCTCTTCTCACTTGTACGTATCTCGACGTAAGATGGTGTAAGGAACATCGGTGGTTTTATACAACATTTTTAACTCAACCTTGCCCATTCGTTAAAATCGTGGCTCGTTTTCGTTACAACTAGAGGAACTTGTCGGTGCGGAATGCTACTTATTTGGTTTGTAAAATAAGTAAATTAAGAAAGTTCCCAGCGCATTTTATTGGAGGGTGGGCGGGGGGGGGGGGGGGGGTCACGATATTTGGTCTTCGGTGGGTGGGGGGCATCAAGATTTTTTTTCAAGGTTTTGAAGGACTGGATCAAAGAAAATTTGGAAGTCACATTTTCATTTCCTCTAGCCCTCCACCCTCCATCCTGGCCATTAAACGTCTGAATTGGTCAATATCGGCCAAATTATTGTAAAAATGAGGTTTTACCGATTTCTGGCCGACACCGATATTAGTGCATCCCTGTAGATAAGCCCCTGGTTAAGCTTTACGTATTGCGTTGTTAAAATTTAGCATATTTTTGTTGTTAACATTTTTGTCCAAGGGATAACTCGTGCAATTTTTTCCCTCGCAGTGCTAAAGCAGGGTGCTGGATGGCTGTTTCTTCCCTCGTAGTGCTAAAGCAGGGCACTAAATGGCTGTTTCTTTTCCTCGTCATGCTAAAGC
>JAHWFP010081804.1:3897-16123 GCA_023313725.1 Lithobius niger
GCTTTACAACACCTATAGACGTTGTGCTTTACAACACCTATAGACGTTGTGATTTACAACACCTATGCTATGGCTCACAACACGTATATGGACGTTGTGGTTTACAACACCTACAAACGTTGTGGAATACAACACGTGTAGAAGTTGCGGTTTAAACGTCTATTTGTAGACGTTTAAACACGCAACAAATTTTCGTCCTTGGAAGACTGATTTTCGACATTGCGTTTGTAGACGTTGTGCTTTACAACCTCGTTACAAGACCCAAAGCATCCTTATAACGGGTTTTAGAATTATTGTATATGTGTTGTAACTCACAACGCCATTTTTGCAGTATGGATGTAACACGCAAAGCCCTATAGCTGTAGTTGCGGCTACTATTAATACACATACACATACTTAAAGAGTGACGTCACTATTGGTGTAATCGGTCGGTAAGTTGTTCGGTAAGTTTACGAAGATGACCAATAAATGACCAGAGGGGCTATAGTTTAGTCAGAGGTGAGCGTTTTAAAATATCGTTCAAGTAGTGGCGTGAGTAAAAAAAAATTAAATCATTTGTACCTAAAAAAGCCTTTTTAAAAAACCATTTTAAAAAGACCTCCACAGGTGTAAAGTAGGCGCGCGAAAAAAAAAGGCGGTAAAAAAAGCAGAGGGGAAAAAAAACTAGTGGAAAAATACCGTGGTAAAAAAAAAAGCCGAAGGAAAATAAAAAAGCTGAAAGAAAATCAAAGCCACGCAAAATATGTCGCAGAAAGAAAAGCCGAAAGCAGAAAAAAAATGTTTTGTCGATTTTTTTGTTTTTGTTGTTAATTACGCAGGATGTTCCTAAAAGGTCTTGTCAAATTTTAACCATAGATGATACTCATGTAAAACAAAGCATAAAGTCCATATAAACATGGGTTCGAAAATTGTTGCTCTCTGAGGTGACAGAAGATGAAGTCATGTAATTTAACAAGCCTATTTCTCTCATAATGGCTGTAATTTTGTTAATTGTAAAATAAAAAAAATAAAAACAAGCTACAAATCTATATAATAATTCTGGAGGCCGGCTAAAAGGAAGGCTAAAGGTAAAAGGGAAGGCTAAAAGGAAAACCACTTCTCCCCTCCTCGCGCCCACATTGAAAATGGACTCTCCCACTCTACCTGCATGGAAACAGGCGGCAGGCATGAGTGATCGATCAACTCAATAAAGGTTCAATCTGACAAGTCGTCGGGCCGAACAATCACTTCTCCCCTCCTCCCTCCCGCATTCCAAATGCGCTCTCCCATTCTACCTGCATGCAATCAGGAGGCAGGCATGAGTGGTCGATCAATCTGACAAGTCGTCGGGAAGAGTGCCGGAAAAATGTCCCGGGAAAATGTCCCGGGAAATGTGTCCGTAAACTTAATTCATGGCCGAACCCGTGCATAGAACAGGTTTCCTATAGTCAGTCAATATTTACTCAAGCTACTGGGATAGTAGGTGGCTGGAAACACCTCTTAATCAAATACCTACTATAGGGCTTACTACAAACTGCCTCCTCCCCCGCCCCCCCCCCCGCTCTTCGCAGGAGCCACTTGAGACAGGAACGTCTGTACGGAAAAAACCAAGTGTTTAAATCCAAACCACCGGGGTCGGACTGGCCCAGATGGGGAGCCGGAGTAAGCCTCTCTTCCCTCCTCCCAGAAAACAAAATAGAATTCCCCCCACCCCCTCACCGAAGTAAAATAACTTGCTGAATATATTTTTTTTTTGCGAGCAGGGCCCAATAATTAATAATTAATTTAATACTCCCGCACCCTCCCGGTCCAGCACTGTTTAAATACCGACAATACGTATTACAATTCTTGTTAAAGGTTACTGTGATATTTGATTTTTCGTTGCATTCACATTTAAATATTCCTTTGGTTTACAAACCCTAAAACGGGAAATCAAGCAAATAGGTACAGTATCATGTACGCGGTTGAGATTTAACGAGTACCGTAATTTGAAACATTTTCAGTAGGGTAAAAAGTTATTTTGTGTCGAGTTGAGGAAAGATCATTTTGGTTTAAACGTTAAGCCTTACGCAAATGTATGTAAAGGAGTTGTAGGTATTTAAAGCCACGTTGTTAAATTGGCTGGTGAGTTGGACCTTCGAACCAGTACATTTCGAAGCTAGTTACTTGTCTGACAGTGAGGAAGTTTATTACCTAAAGCACGTTTTCACTTTTACCGATACAATGCATCGTTACACTGAGATGGCAGACATCCTTTACACGTATGGAAGAGTGAATGGAGACAGCAGTGCAGTCCAGTGTAACTTCCAGGAAACCAAGAAAACACAACGACAGTGTCCAACCAAAGATAAATTTAGGGTTCCCGCGCACTAGGCGGCTAGTGGTCGTCGTGACAAAAAAAAAACACGGCGACGTACGCCACGGCCACGTCCGTTTTCCCTTGATAATTCTCGATCATGTGGTGAAAAAAGAGCAAGGAGCAAGTATTGCCGCTCTGTGGTCGCCTGCACGCCGCCCGGCATCCCAGTAGCCGCTGCGACTAACTGGCCACAGAGGCCAATGCGCGGTGCTATAAATTCCGTAAGCATTCTCTTTGGCCGCAACGACCTGGTTGCACATCTTGGCCGCCTAGTACATGGAGGGTCTTAGTGCCATCCATCGTCATCTTACTGAAACGGGATCATTTTTACCTGCTACCGCATCCTGGGGTCGAGACAGGTACGTCCGAACACCTGAAGCTGAAGACCGGGTGCTCGACGTCATCTCAAATGATCCAGAAACTTCAACAAGTTGGGACGCCGAAGAGGAAGGTGTTTCGTATCAAAGTGTGTGGAGAATTCTTCAGTATTATCTTCTTTACCGATATCATGTGCAGCGAGTGCGGGCTGTCTCCCCAGCTTGATTACCCTCCTCGTGTAACATTTTGTGAATGGCACATGCAGCAGTGTGTCGAACCAACCTTTCAGCATCGTGTATTCACCACAGCATGTATGATGCAAACTTCACACGGGATGCAATCATGAACTTTCATAACAATCATCAGTGGACAGATCAAAACCCATATGTTCTCACTCAGTCTTGGCTTCAACAGCGTTTTCTCCTGGAATGTCTGCGTCGGAATCACTCTCACTACCTCAGTGGACCAGTTTTTCTGCCACCCAGGCTCAACGGTCCCAATTACAGGAATTTCCTGGAAAATGTGCTGCCAGCATTGCTGGAGGATGTTCCATTGGGGATGCGGCATCAACTGTGGTTCATGCATGCTGGTGCTCCGGTCCATCTGAGCCATCACTGCTCCAGAATTTCTCAACCATACCCTGGACATTGGATTAGTAAGGGAGGACCAACTGCATGGCACATGCTCCAGACATTAATCCTCTGGACTTTGTTGTTTGGGGATACCTCAAAGACCTTGTTTATGCTGCGCTCCAGTTCCTGATCTACGGACTCTCTGCGGCCGTATTGGATAGGTGTAACACGATTCGGAGTACCCCTGGAATTCTCGAACGTGTTCGAGAATCTACGTTGCGAACGGTGGGGAGGCGTGCATTGCAGCGTGTGGAGGCCACGTCGAACACCTTATCTGCCACACACTGCAGTAGTTCATTACAGAAGTAATGAAAGTGTGACTGGTTTGATTTCCGAACGGACGGTTCTTGGTACTACTGTTAATATGCATGGAGTGTGGTTGGCTTCATTTGATTTATTTCGATGATGATAGCCTTGCATAGGTCATCTGTCCTACAAACCAGAACATGCACAAATTATGCAGGGTGAGTCAAAAGTATCGTCCCAGTGGACTTTACAGCCACATGAATTGGTTTAGCCACCAACAACCATCGATCATCGGTCACCAAGGGTGGGGGGGAAGGGCGGCTACATATTAAAATAATTAAGGGGTGCCCAACCAACCCTGCTCCCCCCACCTCTTAAATAATTTTCCAATTCCGGTTCGTTGATAGGAATAGGGCATTGGTCCCAATCTGAGATATGTGCGGGCAGTCAAGTCATGGTGAAAGCAGAAAACAAAATGTAAAATCAGTCAACAATATTATAGCACGAGCTGTGACTAAACACGTTAGTGCAAAAGTTGGCTTCAGTGCATAAACTAATACCCTGGGCAGATGAGTGAATCGGTTTGTTGCATGAAATATTTGCAGCAAGGAATCGCAAACGTAACCATGTTGATGAAGTGTGCGGCTAGCATATGTTTGTACACATGTTTTCAGCACATGTAGCCACTGGCATTCGATCTAAAGGAACCGGAAGTAGAATATTTATTTAAGGGGGCAGGGTGGGGGCAACTCTGCTTGATTTCCATACCTATTCCTCTAAGCGTCCATAGAAAGGACTTTTTTCTTGCTCACTGATCTCGGGAAGGGCTGACGTAGACAGCTGACGTAGCTGACGTAGACAGTATGTTTCTATGGCAGACAGGACATTTGTTAAAATATCTGTTCGAACCTCGACAGGTGGTTCAAGGTCGAACACTAGTTCGTTGCATGTGCTACAAACACCTGCACAAACATGTGCTTGCCTAACCCGTATCAGTTTTGTTATGTTTGCTATTCCCTTCTGCACTTTATTACGTGCAACCAACCAATCCACACAACTGCTCTAAGGTTTTATTTTATGCACTCAAGCAAACATTTGCACTAATGTGTTTTGGTCATAGTTCATGCTATTGTTGGCCGATTTACATGCCGGTTTTTGCATTCATTATGAATTGACTGGAGGAACTGGACGTGAACAATTTATTTAAGGGGAACATGGGTCGGGGACACCCCTTAAAGGAACGATCTTAGTAAAGGAATGATCTTAGTATATATCCCCCTCCTTGGTGACCAATGATCGATGGTTGTTTGATGGCTAAACCAACTCATGCGGCAACAAAATCCACTGTGTTGGTACTTTTGACTCACCCTTTACATGTCATCCTAACACAGTTGGCCAGGGAAAAAACGACCAGTCTACCATAGCACACAGCCGCCTACCGCCCCCCGGCCCAGCGTGTGGGTCCACTCCCAAAGTCTTACTACATCCGTGTCGAAACATTTCACGACAATGTAAGTTGCTGTTGCTTTTACAGTGTAGTTCTTTTCCCCGTCTTGCTTGCCTTGTGCTCCTGAAATGATTACTTCGAGGGAAACTGCTTATCATTCATGCGTATAGCAACAATCGGCAGCAAAGGACTGGTAAATTGTTTTGCTATCATTTGGTCCCATCGACTGTCGCGTGTCAGACACAAAACTTGTGTAATCACTTGTTTTCACCATTCCAAGGTTCATGTCGTAAGTGGGTGGGGGCCACTTTGTAAGTAGTCCTCTGGTAAATGTACGAGTTGTTTCTAACAATTCGCTCACTACCCCTGTAGCTTGAGAGTGTATATACTGATTAATTTGCTGTTTGTTTTGTTACAATTGATGGCAAACCGATACTAAACAGTTGTTTTTTTCGGGGCGAGGGATAATCATCTAACTGGAAAATCGCATAATTGGAAGAACGTATAACGGAAAACAATATAACGGAATATCATCTAACAGGAAATTCGTATAACGGAAAAGCGTCTAACTGGAAAATCGTATAATGGAAAATCGTCTAATATCCCTGCCTCGCTCGCGCTACCGCGCTCGCTGCGGCTATACATATAACATCAGAAACCGCAGTTAGACGTTAATCCAGTTAGACGTTTATCCATTATACAATTATCCATTATACGATATTCCGCTTAGATGCTTTTCCAGATTTTTTATTTAGGCAGATTTTAGACAATAATCCCATTAGACGATTTCCAGTTAGACGTTCGTCCGACGCCCCGTTTTTTTCATACCAACATTCCTATCTCAAGTGGCTCCTGTGAAGGGGGGTCGGGGGGGTGAGTCTTCAGTTTGTTCCCTCTGGTTGGTATATGATTACCAGTTATTTCAGCCATCTGCTTTCCCAGTAGCTTGAGGGAGTGTTGATTAATTTGCAGTTTGTTTTGTACAATGAAAATGATTGCAAACCATTGCTACAGCCATTATGAGACAAATATAGACCTAGGAAATTACTAGTCATCACCCTGTGTTATCTCGGAAAGGAAGCATTTCCGGAACCATGTTTATAGGGACTTTTTGCTTCGCTTTGATGAGTAGCATCTTGTTTGAAATTTGACTAGACCTTTTTAGGAACACCCTGTATAGTATGTCTGATGTCTTTAGTAATGTATTTGTCCCCGATGTTTTTCCTAGATGTGATCATATCGGATGTGAAAACATTACGTATTTTTAGGTGAATTTATTTGTTTGGTAAAAAAAATAAGAAGCCATTGCCCGCATCAGAAAAATCACGAGTAAAAAGTAAAAAAAAAAAAAAAACACCGCCCGCTCGCGTCCATTTTTTTAGTACCACTGCTGAGAACCACTTAATTAATGGTTAGCGGCAATTCCTTGTCGATAAATGTTCCCCCCTTAGAGTTGTATTCCGAAACTGAACAAATACACAGTGCTTGCGCAATGTGTAATATCAGCTTGGGAATTATGTAATGAGTGGGTTGAGAACATTTACTGCTACTTAAAGGCGCCTGTTTACTATTTCGATAGCGTTGCCCATATTCTAAACGCAGCTTCCACGTTCCAGAATCTTCGTCATCCAATAGACGGATGTGGGTCACGCGATCTCGTTTTAGTTATGGAAATCGCGGCGCTGCTGCGAATAGCGTTGTGCCATTTTTAATTTACCGATATTTTTTTTTATATTGGGCGAAGATTCTTCGGTGCTGCATCTAGGAGTTAGAAAAAGGTGAAAAGGCGCCTTTAAACTACGCTCGAGTTGCATTTGGAACGAGAATATACCGTCTCCTAAGTAGTTTTGCTTCCCGAAAAGATTCATCAGAAACCTGCTGAAAACAGATCGACTCACCGTGAAAGCTGACGATTGTTGGCGATTGTTGACGATTGTTGACGATTTGTTAGACAAACATTACCTGTCACGGCGCGTCAACCTAAGTAAATATATGTTTTATTTTTAATGAAAAATATTGTTTTTTAGATTAATGAAGTACCACATCTTAAATTTTGTGTACTGCAGTTGCTTCTACCTTCACGCATCGGATATTTGCCACGATTAGGCCTAAGGGCGCATTTATGAAACGACTCGCTTTTGTATTCTTGCAGCTAGAATTCAATCACGAAGGCAAATGTATCGTTGGTATGGTAACAACGCTTCCTGGATTAGCTGAATCCGACGTCGTGTGAGTAAATGCTTTAAGTCTAGTAATCCTCAACAATAAAATAACTGATGAAAATTTCCTGATGAAAATGTTCTGAACATGAATTATTTATGACTGTTTTCGTTGCGATTCGACAGAGCTAAAACCACCGCAATATTGGAATTTCATATCGTTCTATCACCATGGTAACCAGAGCATATGCCTCACGTGACTATCAATTTCATCGTATTTTTTAAGAAATTGGTTTAGGTCTATTAAATCATTCGTTCAGTCATACTTGCATTACGTGGCGGAGACCAGGAAACCACACTATTCGATCGTAAAAACAACATGGCAGAACAAAACTGATAAAATACCTTGGTGGTCGTTTTATCTGTGTCACGGAACATGATTGGCTGGGTGGCTGCCGTCTGCTGGCTTTCTAATGGTCAATTGCCGTTAGGAAATTATGAAGGTTAATGGCACGGTGGTGACGTCACGCTAACACATCCCCATGCTAAAAGTGTAGTCGTTATAGTATACGGTTGATCTGAAAACCCACACACGTCAGCGTGGGTTAATTTTTATAACCAACACGTTTTATGGGGTCTGCACAATCCCTAATCAGTAATCCACCATGTGATAGCTCCATCACGTGACATAGTGACTGACTTTTCAAAACTACACAACACAAATTCAACCAGCACCTTGTGCAAAAACAGCATAAACAGGCACATTTGCGAATGGAAACATTTTTCGTACTAACACGATAAAAAACAAGCGGCTAGAGCGACTACCTAGTCGCATCCGACCTTCTGTACAGTTCTGCCACTACCAATGGTGAGGTGCACATCTCTATCACGCATTGCAACAGCTATCTCTATTGTATAATCTAAAAGCAGTAACCATCAGAACTGCCGGTTAAAAAATGTGTTAGCTTTCAAGCTTATTTTAGATTTTAGGCGTATTTGTCAATTTTTAGGCCTAATTCTTACCTAGAGCTTTAATTTCGTAAGTAGCAGCTAACGGAGATTTGATTTGTATAGTACGCCTGTTCATTTTTGTAACACGGTGCGCCTTCGGTTACAGTGTTACAACGTAACGCGCAACGTAGCCTATATAGATCAGTGGTAGTAGGGAAGCGACGGAAGAGACGCTGTTGATGAAGCCAGGAACTATATACTCGTAGCAACGTGACGTTGCCGTAATAACGTTATTTTAGGCCTAATTTTCATTCGTTAAGCCTAATTTTTTTTAACTGTAGTTTTATTTCCGTAAGTAGCAGATAGGCCTAATGGAAAATCTGGTTCGATGGTATAAGCCCATTCATTCATGCAACAATGCGACGAGACTATTTTAAACGAGGGTAAAATGCTTTCGTTTTTACGGCTGCAGTGTTATCCTTAGGATTTCAATTCGACCATCAAATGCTATTATTTAATTTAGTTACGTCGAAAAGTCTATTAGCTATAAGGAAGTAAGGATGCTTTAATTTGCCATGTTATTTAACTAACTTTTGAGACTGAATCTAACGTTGTAAACAGTGGGCGACAATATCTGGTACCGTTGCGAAGTTGAAAAAAGCGACGGACGGACAAAGTCGTTGAAATAGTCTTCTCAGCTGGTACGGCTATACAGAAGACTAAAAGCGTTGCAAGCTATGCCTAACCCGGCAATACCTTTTGTCCCGACGGTACGAAAACTAAGCTGCTGATACTTTGAAATACACCTATTTTCGCATTCTGTACTCTAATCGTATTAAAACTATTGAAGTAGATAACAAAATTCAGTTTACCTTAACCACAAAATTCGTAAAACGGGGACTGAAAGAAAAAGGACGTGTTTTCTTAGCTGTTTAGCTTTCCTGGACAGGAAGTTTCTACACCGGAAATTTCCGTTCAGGAATTCACATCCGTCGTATGCAACAGTTCTTAAATTCAATACAATTGGGTAAAAACTGAAATAAATCGTTATGTTACCTTGACGTCACACCTGATCACACTAAAACGAATATCCGTGAGAAATAGCCCGTTTTGCGCACGTGAGATTTCCCCTACCCTTCGACATTAGACTGCCCCGTTCTCGCAAACGAACAACTATCGTCGGTTAATCACCTATATCTCACGGATATCTATTACATATTCTCAAATATTTATCCCATAACCCATGACCAGTCTACTGTTTTGTGGTGGATGTTCTTGCCTCCCAACTTTTTATTCGGTTGGTTTCAAGCAGGAGGTCTATGAATGGCTCCCCCTAAGGTAGTTGGGGGGGGGGGGGTCACCGAATTTAAGCACCTGCGAACACCCTTATATAGCCCACGTCTAGTTTGAGAGAGGATTTTACGGCGCGGGGATGACTAGACTTCAAAACATTTTACAGTTTTCTCTTTCAAAGGGCCTTTCGACAAGAGTGGTTGGGAAGATACACACAACTAAAACTCCCTTCCATGCTGAGAACAAAACGCCGTCTTCAGCTTGGCCCAGATAACCCAACATTAACCATTCAGCAATATATTTTCGGTGCCGCCGTCTGCATACGTACACACTAGGCCTTATCGCCAAACCAAAAGAGGTCTAAAGTTTATCAGAACGTAAAAACAGACAAGTTTTTACTCCTCCAAGGCCCATTCTTGCCACTTGCCTATAAAAATGGCTGACCAGGACAATGTCTCGCGCCTTCAGAGTCCAGCCACAAGGTCAAAGGATGCGAGTTTCCTAGAATTTGGTGTCCCTACGTCTGAAGGGAGGCGGAGGGGATGATGGGGTTCGGGCAAGAGCTTGCCTTTATTTACTTCGAGCTGTTTTGTACAGGTTTGTTTGGGGTGAGGTCTGTATCCGACCCACATTGGTGATCATAACAGCCAACATACTTTTCAATCAAGTCGAGTCGTTTTGTTACGGGACGTGCAACAACAACAACGTCACTGCACGTTCTGACATTTGTGTTCCGGTCGAGATGTTAAAGGATACATTTTAAATAAGGCCGCTAAAAATTAATTAAATGGTTCTCAGGAGTGTACTAAAAAAATCGATGACTTTTTTTTTATTTATCAAACAACAAAAAATCAGCAGCTTACATTACGTTGTGGAGTACAATATCTTCGTTTTAATGACAGGTTCAGCGTGCAAATGTTGCATATTTGACGAAAGTCTTTCTTTACGTCCAAGTTTTTACTTGTTAAGTGCCTCTGAGGCGAGACGATCGTGAGCATGGGAGAAAGGGTTGATATGGTCATCGGCTCCAGGAAGTATCTGGTGAAAGAGCTGATGCGTGATCAGAATTTTTTTTTAGACAATGTCGTAACAAAAACGGTTCATGCGCTAAGAAAAAAAAAAACATGCTTGCGCTCCTGAGAACTACTTAATTAATTTTTAGCGGCCTAATAACTAGGGACCTGAGGCAGCTACACCACTGGTGAAAAAATTAATTTACAACTTTAAAAAAAAAAAAAGAAGAATTAAAAAGAAAAAAGTCTTACCTTTTCACAGGCGTGGTAAACGTGGTGTGTCGTCTTTTCATTCGCCTCAGGCCTAACGCTCAAAGTGTCAGTCATTGATAACGCGTTTATGCACCGACTCGCATTTACATTCTCGCAGCTAGAATTCACTCGCGATTGCAAAGGTGTCGTTGCCATGGTGACGACGCTATCTGGATTAGCTAAACCCGACATCGTTTGAGTAAATGCTTGCAGTCGTATAATCCGTTACAATAACATAAAGAACTCCTGACGAAACAATTTCCCAAGTCGATTCTGAACTCACATTATTGACCGACTAGGAAAATTGTTTTTTTCAGGAGTTGTTCTTCATCTTATTGTCACGGATTATAAGACTGCAAGCATTTTACTCAAACGATGTGGAATCGAATTTAGGTAATCCTCGTAGCGTTTACCATGGCAACACCTTTGCCATTGCGATAAAATTGTAGCTGCGAGAATGCAAAGGCTAAACCCGTGGTTACCCGTTTCGGCGAATTCCCGTTTCGCCAAAAAAGAAATGTTCTTAAAAAGGGTACGTCCCGTTTCGCCAAAAAAGAAATGTTCTTAAAAAGGGTACGTCCCGTTTCGCCAAAAGAGAAATGTTCTTAAAAAATAAAGCCAAAAATAAAGCAGATTAAAAGCTTTTGCCTCAGGGGCCAATCCCGTTTCGCCAAATCCCGTTTTGCCAAATACCGTTAACGGAATTTTAGGCACACGAAACATTTAAAACATCTAAACACGAACATTTATAACATGATAATGGTCAGACATTTATACTATACAAACAACCGTTTTGCAGCATAATTTGTTTCAAATTACGTGCCTCGCCCACGCTGCCGTGCTCGCTGCGGCTAAACACATAACGTCAGAAACCGCAACTAATCACAAATTACTTCCAATTAGGAATGCCTCTTTAACTTCTGCAATGTTAAATTTTTGAAGAATATTTCATATTCCACCTTGCGAAACGGGATTCTGCAAAATGGGAATTCCCGTTTGGGAAAGGGTAACCGTCATGTGTATAAGTAATTATTCTTAAAAGAGAACCTTGGCATTGACGTAGTGACGACCAAGCATTTTAAACAATGTAGCCTTTCTCTACCCCAAACGTTCTGGGGTAGAGAAAGTCCACCGTAGCCTAAAGGGTCCCCATCTACCCACTACCCACTTGAAAGCATATAACAATGCAAGAATAGGCTACGTTAAAACAAAACTGTCGAAAATAGCATTTTGGCCATCTAACCTGCAAATCACCCACACCTCGACTTCTATCATCAATCATAACTGAACAACTGGTGTCTGGTTTTTGAGGAGATGTGGCCAGATGTGATGTGATTTGCTCCAGGCCCCCTTTTTTTTTGGCACAACGACATTAATTCGACGTGTGACAAGTCGAATTAAAAATGTCAAGTGCAGTTCGTGCTGCCATCTAGGTGCGATTGATTGAATGAATTAGCAAGCAGTTCGTCAAGACCAAGCGAAATTGGCAGCTTTAATCCCAGATGGTCTTGCAATTCTCTCTCTCGCGTGTTTAAATTCAGATCTAAACAATCTTGTAAACCGAAATATAACTGGCC
>JAHWFP010081806.1:901-27312 GCA_023313725.1 Lithobius niger
AACTCTGTGCTGAAGTGTACTAGTCACCTGGAGGAAACAGTTATCCCGGGCGGGCGACGCATAGATGCGGCAGGGATATCGGGCGGGTATCTAACGTTCAAGGGAGGGAAAATGTTGATCCTAGGTGCACATGGACCGACCAATAGACCCTAGATGCATGCGCCTACCCCCCTAGGATTCAAATGTGATACCCAAAAAGCATGGGACTCTGTTAGGGGGTATCACTATATTAAACACTTGGGTGATAAGAACTACTTCTCTCTTTGCTGAAAACCACCGTTGAGAGCCGCAACGTTTAATCCCAACTGGAAGCGAAGAAAGCAGTTCGTAATCATCCAAAGTTGTAAAATGAGCAGATGCTCCTTTAGTCCGAACTATCGAAAAACCATCCTTTGGGTGTAGAGTTGAATCTTCTCTTAAATCTTCTCTGGTGGGTAGTGAGAAAGGGAGGAAATTATCTGCCTGATATAGTCGATGCCATCGTGAGAGCGGAGATGAGTGGCGGAGAAAACAGTCAGCATTTCCGGGTGAGCCATCTGCAGAAAACTCAAGATGGTCTTTCGGGTTTACAGGGTGACTTTGGGGCTTTTGATCTTTCGGTCTTTCGGGACACATTGATCCTTCGGTTTTTACGATCTTTCGGTCTTCCGAAGTGCCTTCGGTTTTTTGGATATTTCGGTCCTTCGAGTCTTTTGCCTAGTCTATTGAAGCGGGAGAAATAACAAAGCGATCGTCTGGGATGAGAGGTTGAGGAAAAGAGATGGTGTGGTGAGCTGCCTCGCCCGAAAGCTTTTATAGGCGGGCTGCACATGTGGGTGACGCAGCTAACCATATCAAGACTGAGAAAAAACCACAAGGGAGAGAAAGCATTGCAGGAGCTAAATGCAAGAATTTACGGGTAGTGGATATTTCGAAACGGCAATTAGAAACTACAATAGCTTTCGCACGCCAAGAGAAGCCCGGTTATGCCCATTCATGCCCGCACTTGCTCCAATTTTCCAAGGCTTGCCATGATGCGTTCCAAATTTACAAAGTAGAATAGCGTTGGGTTTCCAGAAGTAGGCTATAGTGTTGGTTGTATAGGAAGGTTCCCAACATCTGTGTCTTTTATTCAGACCTATTTATATATTTATTTTTAAACATCCAGTTGTTGTATCCATATTTATAGGGGGAATTCTGGATAAGGCTAATGTAGCTATGTGGGATAGCAGGGATTAAGCCTTAATAGCGCATTGACGGGTAAGTCAGTAGCTATGGGATGTGTTCTGGAGTAGGAGTCTCAGCAGCTAAAGGATCTATTTGGATAAAGAAACTAACCCTCTCGAATTCTTGACGAGTTACAGCTACGGGATTATTCGGGAAGGTTCAGCAGGTATGGGATATGTTCTTGAATAAGTTTTTCAGCAGCTAAAGTATCTATTTGGGGCAAAACTAACCCTTTCGCTAGGCTATAAGCCTAAATATGTATAAAACGAACCAAGAGGGTTCGATCAAAAATTAACCCTTTCCCGGTCAAATACGGCCACGTTCCTTCTGAAACCCGTAAGTAAAACGCTACCTAAAAGCGCCAAAAGAGATTAAGTGGTTAAAAAAAGTATTGAATAAAACAGCTGACAGGTTAAGCAATGGTCACGACTTTAATAGGCCACAACTCTTTCTTTAAGTATCCTTTCGACACCCGCGCCACACCTCCCCCGCACCCACCTCATCCACCCACGAACACTCCACTTCCCCTAGAGGCCTCAAAATGTCAATTGTCCATTAATAGGGGACACTACTAATGCTGAATGTTTAATAAAACGTGTTGTAAAGCAGCGCAAAGGAGCAAAGGAGTGATGTGTCAGTCTCCACGAATATTTTACTCGCTGTCAGAGTAATATCAAATTTCCCAGATGCATTCTGTGCCTTATTTGCGAATATGTGAATTCGTAAAGCAATAAAACGGGGGGGGTTCCATGATGCGTTCCACATTTACAAAGTAGAATGCGTGGGGTTTCCAGAAGAGGCTATACTGGGATTGGTTGTATAGGAAGGTTCCCATCTGTGTCTTGTATTCAGCCCTATTTATATATTTATTTTAAAAATCCAGTTGTTTCCATATCTATAGGGAATTCACCTTCACGTGTAAGAATTAGTTAGACAACGTCAAGGATTGGATATGACATCGTTAATCACACGTAAGCCAATTTTTTTTTCAGGAAATTATTCAGAAATTAATATACAACACGTATATCAGACATAAAATGACACCGAAAAGCACGCCCGTCGCGTCTTTCAATAATGACCGTTTAAAAACAACCTATACACATATGAATCCAATAGACTCGTACTAGTCTTCACGGCTAATAAGTTCTGAAAGCTGTATTGGCACGATTAGTCATAACGAAATACGGATGCAAAAATTATTTCTGTTGCCTTTTGGAATGTCAGATTGCTTGATCGGGAACTGAACCATCGACCACAGTTTCAGCATTATTCACGGCATGTTTAATCAGTTGAAGAGTTGGAATGGAATGACGGTTTTAACTTACGTCCGAAGTGGCAGACAGATAGTAAAACCCAAAACTTTAATATGTTTGTTAAATATGTTTGTTGAATATGTTTGCTTGGTTCTATATTTAAGGGAGAAAGGAACTCCAGTACTGTCCCTTTTTAAACTAATCATTGTTATGTATTCTACAGCTCCAGTGTCAGGATATTTGGCTCAGCGTTTTTCCTACCGATGGGTCGTCTTTATCGGAGGTCTGATGGCAACTCTCGGATGTGCCACTTCTTTCTTTGCCAATACATTCATCGAATTTACTTTGGCTTTTGGAGTTCTCTTTGGTAAGTATATTTTACCGAAGGTGAGTGCCAGACGCACAATTACCTTGGATCATTTTGCCTTGCAGTGCGCATGTAGATTGCACGGAATATAATGTGGTCATATCTGCATGTTATACCCCGTCCATGATGTCAAGTAAAAAGAGTGTGGGGGAGGGGAGGGGTAAGGACATGCGAAGTCCGGAGTGTGACAGTTTTTGTTTTAATGTAGTGCTGTAAAAAAATATATATTTCAAAAGCTACATTTCTAGAAGAGCGCTAGCGCTTCGCCCATCAAGTTCAGATTGTTGGATTGCACGGCGTCTAATTGTTGCTGTTCATTATAAATTGGGCGAAAACTAGCAATTGCTTCTCTTACCCGAGACATTAAACCGGTGTTTTTTGTTATTGAATACTAAATAATAATGCGATAGATAGCTTTGGAAATTGCATAGATCAGCGGGGTTTACCGAGTAGATAACAATAGTCCTGTTTCACAGGATTTCAATACGAAAAAGGTATCTCAACATCGTTGATTTCATGTTAATCGCTACTTATTATTGGCTAAAATAATTTATGCAACATATATGCTTGAAATTTGAAATTCAGTTTACGTTTGACTCCAATAGGTGCCTTTGATGGTTTGACATTTGGGGATGTTTTAAATCCTAAGATTTAATTTCATTTGTAATGCTATTTTCGTGAACGTTGGGTACATGCCATCTGTTATCAAAATAATTGTCCTTCTAGCCGAGTAACAATTTAGACTCGGGTAACTTATTGTTTCCGTTTCACAATTAAATCGAAGTGATACATTGTAATTGTATCTTATCTAAAATAAATAAATAAAGTATCTCATCGTCTACTAAACTATTTATGGGAAGAAAATCCGTGATGGGTTACAGCAACTTGAAAAAAAAACAGAAAAATAGTCTAGATAGACCTAAACTAAAGTTACGATTTTCTTCAGGACTGTTCAAGAAACGATTTACCATTATTTTTTCATAAGGAGCTCACATGCAATACTTACACTAAAGCAATACCATAAAACAACCAAAAGCGGTGATATCATGCAAAAATCCCATAATGATAAAGAGACCAGCAAGAATTGGCCGTAGAAAGTAGTGATATCAGAGCCAAAATGGCTCCCACCAAGTTTTCCGTCCCAACCTTGATCACTCAATCTTAACTGATACCTCGGTGTTGTTAATTAAGCTTGAGTCATCACGGTTCGGACCACAAACTTGGTGGGAGCCATTTTGGCTCTGATATCACTACTTTCTGTGGCCAGAACTTGATCTCTTGTGGGGTTTTTGTATGATACCCATTTCACTAAAAACATTACTCCAAAAAGACTAAGATTATGAAAAATTAAGAATATTCTTGAATTATTTATTGTTTTTTTTTTTTGTCAGTGACATAATTTCCAAGCGGGGTTTGCAGAAGGTGCGCCACAACCTCATAGGGAAGAGAGCGGTGGATTTAATAAGATCAAATTTGTGTGACATAATTTATGGACAGGCCCGTACATTGTTTAGATTACATGAGGGTTAATATGTTTATGTCTTCTCACTTCGGCCATGTCTTCATGCGAGACCTATCAGATGGAAGCCTACCATTGGCTAAAATGTTCTTTTCCGTAAATTTAGCCAAACTAAAAAATTAACATGTCCATTCTTATTCGACATTTTTCGACGAAACGTGTCAGTTAGTAAAGTAAGGAAGGAATATTCACACAAAAAAATTATACAATTTTGTACAATAGTAAAAGTAGGAAGCCACACATAAATTTGATTATATTTGAAAACTAACTTTTTGTTCTTGTTTTTGTTCTGCCACAGTTTCATCAAAAACTACTGCACCAACCTCAATAATTTATTCAGTATATAGTATAGTATGGTACAGCAATTGAGCTGTACACGCACGATGCCAACATGCCTTGTAAGTGGACTGAATTATCAAATATTTACAAATAACAACAACAAAATATATACATATTTTCATTACTCAGTGAATTCATACACGTGAGTTTTCAATTATAGTATTATAACAAGCTTAAAAGCCAATTTTTTATAATGCTTTTAATATTCCCCCTATTTATTTGTGTTCTAATTTCAAAGGGTATCTCATTAAGGATTGTTGGAATAGCAAATTCCAGGCATCTTTTGCCGTACGAATTTCTCCATGTTGGTACTTGCAATCAAGCGGAGAAGTTTCGACCCTGTCTGTATGTTTTCTTTTGATAAGTACTGTCATAATAAGAGTTTACACTCAATGTTAATTTGATCAATTTATTAAAGCTTAAAAGATTGTATTTTTTAATATATCGTTTGTCGATGAGTTGTGTGAATATCCAAAAATAGCTTTAGTTGCTTTATTTAGAGTTTTCTGAAGTCTTTCAATATAGTTTTCAGTTGTTGATCCAAAATGGTACATGCATAACGTACTTGAGAAAGTATCCATGACGCATATAGATTTTTTTTTTTAAATTTCGATGCATAAAGTTTTATTTATTAGGAAAAGAGTAGGAACACTTTTAAGTAAATTTTTCTTTAGATTTTCAATGTGCGAATAAAATTTCCAATTTTCGTCAATTAAGATTCCCAAGTAACGCAATGGTACAACTTCCTTAATCTGTGGGCATTTGTTACAAACGAGATTATTCAAAAAGTTTTTATTGTGCGAGTAAATTATACATTTTTTCTTTTCAGTATGTGAGGTCGCTACATGCAAAACTTTGTTTTCTCGCTAATAAATAATTCATTATTGTGTAGATAGCGATTCAGATTATTAAAATCATTTTGTAGATTTAAGATAATTTTTTCTTGTTTCTTGTTCTTTGAAATCATAAGAATATCATCAGTCTATAGGGTAATTGTACAATGGAATTTTTCTTCAAGCAAGTCATTTATGTAAGTTATGAAGAGTATAGGAACAAAAATTGATCCCTGTGGAACCCTGAATTGAACAATGTTCCAATCACTTTGAGAATCTGCAATTTTTACTGCACTTTGTCTATTATGCATATAATTTGCCAAAATGTGAAGCATTTTTCCTCTAATGCCAATATTCGATAATTTATTGTACAAAATTTTCTTATAAATAGTATCAAAGGCTTTTTTAGATCAATTGAAATAACGCCAACATGTTTACTTTTATTCAGTGCATTCAAAATATCATTGTTGATTACTTTAAGTGCATTTAAAGTTCCAATTCCCTTTCTAAATCCAAACTGATTTTTATTTAAAAGTTGAAATTTGTTTAGAAATTGTGAATACAGTTCGCAAAATAATTCTAAATAATTTTATTAAGAACAGGAAGCAAGGCAATTGGTCGATAGTTACTGTATATACTTTTCACCTTTTTTATAAATTGGTCGTATTATCGGTTTTTTAAGTTCGTCAGGCCAAGTTTCAGTGTTAATGATGGCATCTATTAAAATTTTCATAAATTCAGCAGTCTGTTCCATACTATTGGCAAAGTAGTCTGATAAAAAGCCATCATGACCAGTCGATTTCTTTAGTTTTAAGTTTTTAATAATATTAATAATATCATTCTTATTTGGTTTCAGAATCTGCATTCAATTAGAACAGTTTTTTTTTGTGTCTATCCTCACAATTGTTAATAATGGATAATTTATGTCTGCCAGTGGCTTTTAGAGATTTGATGAGGGACCTCATTCAAGAAAAAACCAAATTGATTGTTCATTAGTTTCTTCAAAATTTTTTTTTAATTTGGTCATCCAAATTTTCTTTAATTTTTTCCCCACAAATTTCATTAATTTTTGCCCAAATATTTTTACTACACTGTTTATTTGATTCAACGTACGTTTTATAAAAGTTTGTTTTAGCATTATTCACGTGATTGGCAACATTTTTTAAGGCTTTTATATTCTTCAATTAGTTTTATGTTTGGTTGTTTAAGTTTAATAATAATAATAAAGATAATAATAATAGCACTTTATTTGCCTCTAGCTACAAATGAGCAAAGAAAGGGTTATGTAGTTGACCACTGACAGCTCGCCTTGTTAATATAGGCTAATGCCTTAAATACAAAATTCCGGCCGTAAAAGGAATACCTTCAAACAGTGTTTGTCTAATAATTTCCTAAAGATATATTCCAAAAACGCCGAGACCGCCTCCTCACTCAACGAATTCCAAGCTGGAATAACCCTAATGTAGAAGAAATACTTCCTACAGTTTGATTTGAATTTTGGAATTACTAATTTTAATGCGTGGCCCCTGGCACATGTAGTAGTGCACACCTCAAAAAATGGGATATCACGTAGTAAAATACTATGGAAAATTTTGAAAGTTAGGATTAGAAAGGCTTTCAATCTGCCTAATTCAAAAGAATCTAGTTTAAGGAGTTTAAGGAGTTTTTTTGTGCGGCCTGATGCGCGACTGATCAGTCTACGGTTCCCAGATTAAGGTCGCCCATTACAATGTTGGCATAGTTGGCAGAAAGTGAAGAATTTATATAAGCACCCATTTCGTCTATCGTGGCCTCACTACCACCGTTGTGGATACAACCGACTAAGAAATTTATTTTTGCTGTAACAAGTTTAACCGAAATTGCCTCTGCTTTCTTCGCTCTTCGCTCAACTAGCCTTCTCCGAAAAACAATTGAAGATGCCATCCGCTCGTGTCCCCTGTCCCTTCGGATAACATCGTAAAAATGGCTAAACCAGTCACCGATTGGTTTGGCCATGTTTCTGTGAGAAACAGGATATCAAACTGGTCTACTACCAACAGTAAATAAAATTTGGCCAAGTTTGCCACCAAACTGCGTGCATTTAAAAGAATACAGTTTTGGTTTTCAACATATACCTCATTTTTAGAATGTTCTGTCTGCTTCTGGTATTTTATGATCGGAAACTGGTTGGGAATGCAGTTAAAATTCACACTTTTCCCAATTATTAATCCTGCAAGTTTCCGCATTTAAAAGGACAGATTTCAATTCGTCATTCAGCACCCTTTTGCCTTGTCTTGCAAAATGAATGCTGTCCCTGGCCATTAATCCCTATCCTGAAATCAACTGACTGTCAATGGAGATGAAGTTACAATTTGTAGTAACCAACAGTCGTCGAAGCAAAGTATCCGTTTTTGCTACCCCATGGTCATCGAGTAGATTTTTTCTTATTAAGCATGGAAACAGACCAACTAATGCAATTTTTGCATGAGGTTTTAGGAACTTAATCATCTCTGAACTAATGGTAGTTTATCAACAATAATTTCTGGGTGGTGAATCCCTATGTTGTTTGATCCAGCGCAGATTACCACATTTAGTTCCGTGATTTAATCGTTGAGCTGTACATCCTGGTAAGGTCCACGTCTTGGAGTTTTGATGGTTGTCATTTCTCGAGAGAGCACATTCGAGTACCCAACAATAAGGAATGGACCTTTTCTGTCCCATTTTTTTTTTGGTCTTGTTGGGTATACATCTTGACAGAATTATATTCGTTCAGCTTGGCAATGTATTTGGGTTTTTTTTAACGACATAATAATATAATAATAATATAAAATTTGTTGCGACAGCAACGGGTCTGCCAAGAACCGGGGGGTCACTAACAGCCAGCCCTAGGAAAGGTGTACACAAACTGGCCTAGGAATGGTGATCAGAATAGGTTTGGGGACACGAATGCCTTACCACCTAGGTTAGACCTGCCAGGGACCCAAAGGTCCCCGATGGCATCGCCAAACGTGTAGAACATGGGAAGGGGTTGAAGATGGTTAAAAGGCCCAAACAGTACACAGAAAAAGTAAAAACATTTTGTTTAAAAATAGTAAAATATGCTACGATGGATGTTTTAAAACTAATTCACCCATATAGCAGGATATGTCATCACTTAATAAAAAAAAATATAAAATAAAAAGAAATACTTAAAATAACCAACCAGATAGAAAAGGATGGGAGGACCACTATCACCCCCCCCCCCCCCTACTACTATGGAAGCGGCAGGGGACGCTACAAGAATTTAAACAGTGGCTCGGAATTTAACATTCGGCGAAACATGTGAACTGATCTCGCGTTGACAGTCTCAAACCTTAGAGCATTCCATATTTCAACCACCCGCTCCGAGAAAAAGTTACGACGACAGTCGAGCCTAGCACCCTGCACTGTTAGCTTCCAGTTGTGACCCCGCGTGCGCTGAACCCATGGGGCCAAATCGAAGAAAGGAAGGTCCACCTCAAGTAAGTGGTTTAGAATCTTGAAAGTTAGAATCAAATCATATTTAATTCTGCGCAATTCCAGCAACTCAAGGCCCAATCGTTCCAGGCGCTCCCCATATGTAACCTCCCTAAGTCCTGGGAGACCCTTGGTGAAACGCCGCTGGACCCTCTCAACTGCATCAATGTCGCGAGCCAAATAGGGTGACCAAACAGGACGCACAAACACTTTAAAGGCCCAGACCAAGGTTGCAAT
The DNA here is from genome assembly GCA_023313725.1 of Lithobius niger. Classification (NCBI taxonomy): domain Eukaryota; kingdom Metazoa; phylum Arthropoda; class Chilopoda; order Lithobiomorpha; family Lithobiidae; genus Lithobius; species Lithobius niger. Next base: position 10,130 of record JAHWFP010081806.1, read on the forward strand.
ATTACCAGAAGTAAAGCATCTTTTAACGATGGTAGACCGACGAAATGCTGAGGCACAAATTTTCTGGCAATGGACAGATTATTTCAGGTCACTCGTAAACCATATTCCCAGGTCACGTACAATCGCTGAGGATGGCATGAAATCGTTGCCAAGAGAATACTGAAAGTCAAAGTTCCTTTTACCAACGATAAAAGTGTGGCATTTAGGAACGGAAAGCGGAAGTTGCCAACAATCCGACCAGATTACAACCTCCTGTACCTGGTTAACCAACTCATGTGACTACGAGGATTTTTTTATTTCTGTGCCTACCTTGAGGTCATCCGCAAATTTGAAACCAAAAATATTACTATTTTCAAAAGACAAGTCGTTGACATAAATTACGAAAAGTAGAGAGCCAAGCACAGAACCCTGAGGGACGCCACATGGCACGCTTGACCACGATGATAGGGAGCCCTCAATGAGCACCCTCTGCTGACGGTTATGGAGGAATGCAGCAAGCCATTTTTTGAGCCTACCAGTAATACCACAGGTATCTATTTTTAGAAGAAGTTTACGATGGATGACAGATTCAAAGGTTTTCTTGAAGTCAAAGTAAACAGTATCAGTAGGAAGTCCAATGTCCACGGCACTTGTCCAACGGTCAAGGACCAGTAACAGTTGGTGCATTGCAGACCTATTAAGGAGAAATCCAAACTGATCATGACGGATCACCGAATGTTCCCCCAAGAAACTGACTAATTTATCACGGATTATGGATTCCATGACTTTACATGGAACACAAGTTAAAGCAATCGGCCTATAATTCACAGGATCAGATGGGGAACCCTTCTTAAATACTGGAATTACATTTGCCTGGCTCCACGATTCAGGCATCCTACCCTGAGCAAAGGAGATTGAAAAGAGTTTAGAGAGAGGGTAGCAAATTTCTGATGAAATGGTTTTAAGGAGAAAAGCCGATAGGTCATCTGGACCGCAGGATTTAGTAGGTTTAAGTTTATTCAGAGCTGCAATGACAGAATGCTGGTGGAAAGGTACTTCCGAACACTTTGCATCCAAATTTACAATCTGCTGCGGGGGAATTGATAGAGCATCATCGTCTGTGATGAAATTTGAAGCGAAAGTTGCGCTGAGAACCTCCGCCTTCTCCCCAGTGTTCACGACGAAGCCATCAGTCACTTTAAGTGGAGGGATGGCTCGGGAAGATGAATTTTTACAAACACTCGGACACGAACAATGTTTGTTTTCATTTCTGTTTGCTCTTATTTTGTACAACACCCCTGTGGTAGGGACGTAAGTGATGAATTATAGATTGGTTCTGTAGAAACGTGTCATGCCAACAACAACAACAACAACAGGAATAAGCCAAAAGTGAAAATTACACTGTATCGGCAGCGTAGTACAAGAATCTTTGACTGCTCATACAAAATTAATTATTTCACCATTGTATTAAGCCTATGTATGAAAAACCTAATGATTTTGACGTTTACAGAATAATTAAACATTTAACATGTAAGCGCTGATAAATGCACAATTCGTTCAGCCTACTTCAAGGAAATGTATTTCAAGGAAGTGTATTTCAAGGAAATACCACACCAAATTTCATTAGAATCGATTGTTGCTTTTGGTCGTAACTGAGGAAGTGATCAACATGAATTTAAACAGTTTAAAAAGAGAGGCCAAGTTGCCTTCACGTAGCATAGCAGATTCTCTGGCACAATTCCAATGCTCTGTCGCCTGAGAATAAAGTTTACGAGCTGCATTGTATGCCAGTAATGAGGAGCAGCATGGATTTAATTTATAGTTTCTCCAAAGTTTAAGTTTACGTTGACGAAGTTTTAAGATATATCTAGAGGTGCCTGCTTTGCGCACCAAAGAGGAAAAGTGTCGTACCTGACTTTGTTCAATATGACCTCTTAACACCTGGTGAAAACAAGTCCAGGCCTGGTCGATACCGTGGTGAACATTAAAAATCAAACTATCCCAGTTGACAATGGAGAGAGAGGATTTAAGTTCAGTAAAGTTAATGGTGGATCTACATTTGGCCAGAGTACTAGATGGGTGGTTGGCTGTCCCTAAACGTGGCAGGTTTAAGCGAAAACCAACCACGCAGTGATCGCTATTTCCGAAATGAGCTCCTACGCACAGGTCATAAACCAAACTGTCATCGTGCGTAAAAACCAGATCCAGGATTTTATTTCCCCTGGTCGGGATGTTGACCAGTTGTTTAAGTCCCAGAGGTGCAATCAAGTCAAGGAAATACTCGTGGTGACCACTTGCGGCACTCAAAAGATCCCAATCAACAGTAGAGAGGTTGAAATCTCCCAGCAGGACATTGGAATGCCCCGGGTTAAATGCCTTATTAATGAACGTACACAGGTTAAAAATATCAACGTCGACATAGCTGTTTGGTAAATAGCACAAGATGAAAGAAACCTTTTCGCGGGGCATTGCGAGAACAATACACTCAACAGCGTCCGCCACCTCCACAATAGCCAAAGGTACATTAACGCGGTGGAACACAAGTAGACCTCCACCCCTGCTGCCCCTATCTCGACGAATCACCGAATATGTGGAAGCATCAACAAGCATGGCATCAGTAAAACTAGACTTGAGCCAAGACTCCACAATAAAAATCACGTCATACCTGTTCTGACATAGAAGATCTTTGAAGCAGCCAATATTACTAACAATGCTGCGAGAATTTAGCAAGATACATGAGAGATCACAGATGTCTAGATCAGGCATGAGGGAGATAGATGGGCTACTCCCAATTATAAATGATGGTTTTCCGATGGCAGATTTACTCTTAAAAGTTCAAGCTGGAGCGCCATCTTCCCCTTCTTTGTAAGATGAATAGAGTCGCTGGCAACTAGCGTATGATCGGAGCAAATCTCCTTGTCGATGGATACAAATGAGTAATTCTTCTCAACACACATATGACGAAGCAAGGAGTTTGTATGTATAATCTTCGTATCGAGTTCCTGGTGTGTCGTACCTAAGCGTGGGAACAATCCAATAACCGTAATTTTGGCCTTAGGGTATCTTACCCTAATGGATGTGGTGAAGTCCTGAATGTGAAGCACAATTCTGTTGGGCGTTTCATCAATGATGCTGTTAGAACCAGCACAGATTACAAATGTATCATCACAGTCACTGTGTGTAAAAATATGCTCCAATTTAGAAGGAAGCTGTTCAGCCTTGAGACCTGGATATGTCCATGTTTTCGATTTTGGGTGATTTCCACCTCTGAGACCCCTCACGTGGGAGTCCCCGATAATTAAAGTTGGGGCCAACCACTTTGAATACTGTTGATAGAGTTCGCCGCCTATGACCGTCTTGTCCATACTGGTCCCATGCCTAAAAGGGATCTTGGTGGCATTACTGATCTTATTATTTTCCTTTTTAAAATTCTGTTGCTCACACAGTGCAATCACCTCCTGGTTGATGTCTAGCAAGATACCCTCGCCAATCTCGCCAGTGACATTTGACTTATGAGTGGTCAGATTATTCTTATAAGTAGAAATTTTGTTCCCCACTACGCTGTTAGATTTCCTTCTTCGCCGTATTGTGATATTTTTATGGATAGGGGTGGGACCGCTTGGATCTGTTGTGCGATCAAATTCCACGCTCTTAGTTTCCTGGTCCAAATGGGCAGAAATAATTTCGAGACCGTCTCCGCCAGATCTTTTCAATTTGACATTTATATTCAGGTAACCTGCAGTATTGCTTCCAGAGTTGCCATATCATTGCCTCTTGTTCCCATTTGATTTTGGTGTTTAGTGGTTAAACTTTCTGCTCTATTATTCGTTTGCTCCTTACATCGACTTTTTGGTTTCGTCGAACTGTGATGTTATTCGGTAATATAAAGCTGTGTGCGGTCATAGTCGTCGCGTTTTTTTGTACTTCGTTTTTATCGACATTTTCCGTGTTCACTGCTTCGAGATGGGATGACTAGTCGTCGTAATTTGGCTGCCTCTGGCTTTGTGAAAAAAAGTGGTCAGTTTAATACCTTCAGTGCCTGTCATTGGTGTAGTACATTTTGAACCAGCTATCCAGGGATTTTAGTTGCGAAGCAGAATGTTTTAATAGAATATTCTCTATTTTTGTCTCGAGGATTTCTGCATTTGTTTGGTTTAGACTGTTTCGCCTATCAAAAGCATCAATTTTCAGTTGTTGGTAAGTTGACAAATGACAGGAACAAATACGATTTTCGGACATAGCTTTGTTCTGTTCTTTGCACTTATGTTCTGACAAAAGAACATTGTTTGAAACGATTGATCGATTGATGTGTTCCAGAGCTATAACCATCATTGACCATCAGCCCCACTACAACAAAACATCACAATGACACTAACTAATACACTAGCACGCTAACAACATCATCACCAGCCCAAAGGATACCTACCAGTAATGTCACAATACCCAGCCACTGCCTTCAAACACTGCACATTCCTCACCACACCAAGAGGTGGAACAGGTCCTGAGAGCACCTCGGGTAATGACCTATCCACCTGAGGCACTGGCTTGCGTAGAGCTGATATTTTAACAAGAAAGGCTCAATTGTCTCTTCTTCTACCCCACAAAATCACATTGGAGAAACAGTTCCGTCACACTTAGTCGGTAAATAATCCAGGGCGACGTGACCAAGGCAGAGCCTAGACACAATCACAACTGCCCTACGAGGTAACAGAACCAATTCCGCAGGGTATGACAGAGAAGGGTGCACATTGAAATAACCCGTACCAGATCCCACTTCAAACCATTCTTCCTCCCAGCTACTAACTGTAATCTTTTCATAGTGAAACGCCAGATCCTTCGGACTAACCTGGTACGTAATCAGCAGACATTCCTGCCTACGATACACCCACAACAAGTAGTCTGCATTTCATTCCCCACCACGCCTGCATGTTCTGGCACCCACGTCACCAATACGGACTTCCCGGCCAAATCTAAATGGAAAAGGTTCAGACATACCTCCAACACTACTGAATTGGAAAAATCCAACAGCCGGAGACTGCCCCTGATTAGCGCAGAGTCCGTTCGCATCGAAAAAGCCCTATGTGGGAGCTCCTCACATATCCCAAGGGCCACCGCAACCGCAGCCAGTTCCGCTGTTATTGCTGAAGGGAGGAACAGTTAGAAGAACCTGACCTGATTCTTACCCACACCCACACCCCGACACCCCCAAAACAAGAATCTAAGAAACGAAGCATCACAGTACACATCCAAACGCTCCTCATGCGAACCAATATTAACCTCACCTAACTCTAGTGACCGAGCAGCTACACTTAGGTGCCATGGTGGGACAAGTTGCCACGAAAAACTAGTGCCCTTACCCACCTATACAACAAAACAGTTCTACCCGCTGACCCCAACTCTTTCTCTTGGCTTCATTCAACAACATGTAATCTTCCAATAAAACTCGAACAACATCATCAGGCGTCCTACCCAGATTTCTCACAACAACACTCAACTGAAGCGACAAAACCTTAATTTCAACGGCATTACACCAGCTGGGACAGGCAAAGACCACAGTGCCCCAGTCATAAGCCACAAGCAGACATTCACCTCTGATTGTACTTGCAAAACCTTTCCTTACGAGAGGATGAGGAGACAGTAATCGAACAAAGATTGGTCAAAGGAAACATATACCTTTCTCAACAACCCCTTACCCATCCCACAACTAATATTCCTTAAATGGGATAGAATGGACGAAGTCAACCTTGAGTCCAATCATACCACACCTAAATAATACACCTCTGATACACCGGTCACCACCTGACCCGCAATGAGAAGGGACACACAGTAATCTACATGCCTACTAAAGACGATAATCTGGGATTTTCTACCGATAGATCCAGCCCACGTGTTGCTAACCAGGACTCAATTACATTCATCACCGGTTGCAATGCTTCCTGAATCACAGCATCATCCGGACCCACCAGCCATACCACCCGGTCATCCACAAATGCAGCTGCATTCCACATTGGGGCTAAAACCTCCAACAGACCATTTAGAAGGACCGTAAATGGAACTGAGCTAAGGCAATCCCCTTGACGTTGATTGAACCTTAGAAAATTGCCTCCCTAACCTAGTTACAAAATAAACGGTTGCACAACAAAGCCTGTAGCATTCACACCATCTTCTTACAGACACCACCCCAAACTAATTCCAGCAAAAAAAGTTCAACGCCACCCTATCATATGCCCCTCTAACATCCAAACACACTACTACAATTAAATCTCCAGTCTTCTCTTACACCCAATCCAAAAGCAGACCCGCATTCCTGGGCACTCTTGAAACAGCGAAAACCAAACGGGACTCTAATTGCTGAACCAGTCACTTTGTGATCATCCTCTCGTACACGCTGCTCTTCTCAGGCAGGACAGAAGATCAATAGGCCGATAAGATGTGATACGATGCTTGCCTCTTCCACTCATCGCCATTGGAACATGAATCGCTAATTCCAAGTGATAGGAACCATACCCAGTCCCATAAGTTATTGAACCAGTCCAACACCGCAGCAGCCTGTCCCCGTTGCAGTCGTTTTATTCTAGAGAATCAAACCCCATCCAGGTCTGGAGCTCCCTCCTTGCAAATCACCAAAGCTGCCTCATATTCCTCCATGCTGAACTCTTCGTCCAACGCATCATCCGGCTGTTCAATACCAACAGATATTGATGGACAACTCCCCGAGTCTCCTTCGCAAAGCACTTCTGGATCTCATTGACCAACTCCTCGCCCGCCAAAACAGTAGTTCCATTGAGACTGCATCCACATTGGGGCAATGGCCAGCTCCTCCCCCGTAACCAGCTTCCATGCACCAGATACCAACGTAAACCTCGAGAAGCTCCCACTCAAAGTCTTCCAATAGTCCTGTTTCTTTATCCGCAAGCTTTCTTTGCCCCTTTCACTGCAATCTGAAATTGAAGCCATCTTTCACCCGAGCAAAACCTCATGAACTGACGGTAAGACTGGCGTCGTCTGCAAACCGCCCTACGACAGTCTATGGTTTACCACACTGGCTTCCTACTGTTATGTGTGAAACGTCGTTACTTATTGACCACCACCCCTTCCACCACTGCAGACAACAGTCCCTCATATTCATGATCCAGAGGGCAACAATCAGGCACGGACGGTGGAACTTGGTTTGCACAGCAAACTTCCTTGGAGCCCCGAGCACACCTTGTCGCAAATCAAAATGGGCAAGTGGTCACTACCACGGTGTCATCCGAAACAGTTAACCTAAGACTTGCCAAAAGTTGTTTCGAGCACAAAATTAGATCCAGGACTTATTCCTGATATACACCACCATGCCACCTTGTAAATGTCGGAGTTCCCTCATTCAAAATACCTAAATTGTTCCGAATTAGCGCATCTACGATTATGCTACCTTTTTGATTCTGCTGTGCATTAATATCCCAAAACGATGAGCGTTAAGGTCACCACACAGCAACACTGGTACTGGCACCTTCTGCAACCACTGGTCCCAGTCACTCTTCTGGAACACAACTGCCAATGTTGTCCACCCACCACTGATACACACTCTCAGAGTAACAACGGACACTCCCACACACCCACTACCAAGCAGCTGGAAATGAGGTACATCCAGTAGCACTCTCCCACCACTGCCTTCTGCACCATCCTGACGATACACTGACAAGTTTTGAAGCACCCAATTATCCCCCACTACAAATTTAGCTTCAGCTAGGTTTAAGATATCAAAAGACAAGGACAAGTTTTCAATTGCCTCCACCTTGCCCCTTACTCCTCCTGCATTCCAAAAGCAAATTTTGTGGGGCAGTCTCATTAACGTTGAAGGTCAGACACAAATAACACCACATCGATTCCAAGACAGAGAACTTATTTGAAAGTTCAACCACGACATGTTTTATGTTAGGTGATGGAGAACGGCACAGCTTGCTCTTTCCACCAACTTTCCTTACACTCTGCTCCTCACTAGTCCTCAGCCCTACAACGTTCTCTCTGACCGTTACTGGGAGTGCCACTACTAACGAGGCGTAGCAATGATCACTAAACTGTGGTTGACTGCAGTCTGCACTCACTACACCTACACTTAAACACTTTCTACACTTTAGCTGTAACCGCAGACACTCTTGACACAGATTGTACAGTTGTGCCTGGGCCTGAGCCGCTGCTCTGCTGACTGACCTCTGCATACTTCATTGATAATCTCCTCTACTTCTGGTTCCCCATCACTTCTCCAACTCTATCCCCATGTACGGACACATCATCAGCAATCGGACCCCTTGTAAAATAAGCCCCCTTCATGACTGAGGCAAAAGACTTGACTGCGCATGGTCCCTCATGAAAAATACGATACTCCACACACCTAACCTTCACACAAAATTTACGTGTATGGCCGGGAAAGCCGCTTCTTAGACATTTAGGAGGTACGTTAGGAATTGCAACTAACGCTGGAATACTACCTACATTAACCACTTCAGGTATATCGTCCACACTCACCGATTCCTTCAGCCGCAACACCACACGACGCATATTAGAATAGCAGTGACTGAACAGGCCAACACCAGATTTATCACGAGCCACTTCCTCCACCACTCCATATCTTCCGAACGCCAACTTAACCGTCTCATTACTCACTTCAAATGGCAACCAGAAAACTTTGCATTTGACTAATCTCTCACAAGTATCCAGAACTTTACACAAATGACCATTCACAGAAACCAAGTTCGCATCCAATACCCGCTGCTTGGCTGTTTTCGATTTAAACGTCACCGGATGCACATTGCTCAACCGTAGTGGACCAATCGCCACGACTAACTTCAAATCAACCAACGGCACCAACACAGGTGCAAATTGATCCCTCAAATAGGGCTTACGCACTGGGCTACACAAAAACACCACTAACAAGCCTGAGCCTAACTCACTCAACTTTCCATTTTACAGTCTCTTCACATATTCCCAGTCTGGTAATTGTTCCTAAGCTTCCAGATTTGCTTCTGTCACTTCATCAGTCTCACTCACCATATCACAACCAGTTGAATTACCGGCACTTCGCGTATTTCTTTCCCCAGCTTTTTTGTGCTCACTGGGCGCCGCCTTTACACTCTAACAATGCCAATCAGCAAACGACAGCTGTAAGGCGTAAACTAAACAATAAAGAATACTAACAATACTGGTTGATTGTTTGCGGGTAAAATGAAAGAATCCCTGTTTCAGCTAAACGCGTATCAAGACACATGCTGGTGTGTCGCCCGCCAAGATGCTGGTGTGCGGCGTATCAAGACACATGCTGGTGTGCGGTGTTGGACTGGTGCGGATAAATAGGTTATCAGCCTTTTTTCCGAGGAGTGAGATATAACAATGTCGAGGCCCACAGGGCCGACCATTGTTGTATCTCTCCGAGGAAAGTGGCTGATAACCTATTTATCATCCAATTTCACGATCTCATCCGACAACAATAGCACAGCATGCACTCAACAAAGAATGAATCGTGCTGACGTTTTTTTAGCCAGAAAGGTAAAAAATGCGCACAAAGATGTCATTATTGGCACATTGTTATTCCTTCCTTAGTAAAAGGTTATGTGCTCGTGTTTATTGATTGTAACTCGATTCCGAAGTGCCCCATCACCGTTCATACCACGGAAACTTAACGACGAATAGCCCTTCAGACAACTTCTCTTAAAAATGTTCTCTTAAGAGAAGTTGTTTGAAGGTGCAATTCGGCGTTGCTATTTCCGCGGTATGAACGGTGATGGGGCACGTCGGAATCGAGTAACAATACAGAAAAAAAAGCAGAGAACCTTTGTTGACTAACTGGGTATTCGTTCTTTATGCGATGATGGGTGCTTTCGGAATCTGGAACGCGGTAAGACAATAAACGTGTAATTATAGGAAGAGATCCAAATGGGCTCGATTAGTGATAAATAAACGTATACTCAATGTGTAATCATTTTGGCTTAGGTTTAATTCAAGTTGAAAAGCTCCACATTTAATAAATAAATAAAAAATAATGAAAACCATGACAGACGTTTGTGTCAGAATGGCTAGCGTTAGGCTTTGTCACGATTTTTGCGGAGTGGGGGGGGGGGAGGGGGGCAAGGGAAGAGTAAGGTCGTATGAGCGGACAACTGGATTCGGGTAGGGTGAGAGCTACCCACCAATAAAAGTGTGCACTGTTCAGACTGACGAGGAAAACAGAATCTGTTCTAAGTTTTAATCAAGATTGCGACGTCGTTTGTAATTTTAAATCGTAAATAACCATTATAGTTCAGTGTCATAATGTTTTCTGCTACAAGAAAAATTAAATAAATAAAACGAAAGCATTTTTTCTTGCTTAACCAAAACTAGCGTTTTGCGGTGCTGTTCTTATTTTAATCGAGGCTGTAAAGTACTTTTTAACATCTGGAGCAAGCATGATGTTCTTTAATTCATAAGCAGGCGTGATATCCAGGCGTGAGCCAGGCGTGATATCCAAGAGCAGGCGTGTTATGCGATATCACTCCTCCTTTTTCATCTCAGTCCTAAACCATTGTTGCAATATCGTCCTGTTCTATTGTTAAAGGAGGACTAAGATCGTGAAATCGGGTGGTAAACGGTAACATCTATCCTATCCTATCTAGTGGTCGCCATGTTCATATATATTTTATCTGGAATGGTGTTATCGTTTATCATCTTGGCGAGCGACACACCAGCGTGTGTCTTGATGAACATGCGACCACTGGACACGTTGTGTCTTTACAGCTAAGGTAGTTTGGCTGTTATGAGGAGAAATAACACAGCTTAACGTTTTCTGGTTAAAAAACGACGTGAATAACGTTGATATTGCCTATTTAAGACACACGCTAGTGTGCCGCACGCCAAGATAAAACGATAACATCCAGATAAAATATACAGGGTGATTCATAAAGTACTGAAAAATAGGCCTATAAGACGTAGGCCTATAAAATGCAGGCCTATAAAATGCAGACCTATGATATACCTAATAAAATGATGATGTTCACACGATTACTCCTAGTTTTATACAGTGCACCGTAGGTTATTGTGCCAGTGGAAAGTCCGTCATAAATAAATGGGGTAGTTGTTCCTGCTCTTCCCCCCCCCCCCCCAGGAAATAGATTGTGCTCAACAAGACTAGTACGGCCCCTACTGTACCCAACCTGCAAGCCTAGTGAGCTCATCTAATATCCTGCCTCATTAACTTTGTGCAACATTTTATTGTGAAACCAGGATTTGCACCCAGTAACCAAAAAGGTTTGAAATTTGTTGATATTTCCAACTGTATTCATGTATTGCAGTGCATTTGGATTGCCAAACCGAAAACCTTGCAAACATCAAAACAATTTAGTCAAATTTAATGAATATCCTTAAATCAGGGTTTGAACATGTAACTAAAAGGGTTTGAAAGACGTTGATATTTTTATCCGTAGTGCATCTGTAGTAGTGCAATGTAGCGTGCGTAAGTAAGCCTAATAAAGAACGTAACTGTCAGATTAAACGCCAACATTGCTCGGATGTAGGAAATGTACACTAGATATTTCCTGGTTCGGAATGAAAGTAAGCCACATGCACCTTAATTCAACATTACATTTTCGAAGTGTCCACCTTGTAATGCAATGCAATGGCGTAGCTTTTGGTCAAGATTTCGCCATACTCCCTCAATCATATCCGGTGCAATTGTTTGACATATCGCAATAATACATTGCCTTAGCTCCTGAACGGTCCCCGGGTGATGTAGTTCTGTGCCTAGCCTGTTCCTCAGATAGCCCCATAGGAAGAAGTCAGAAGGTTAGAATGAATTGTAACGGCCAGTCTACTGCTCCTCCCATCCCAATCCACCTGCCACCAAAGGTCTGATCTAACCACTCCCAAGTAGAGTAAAAATACGATTGAGTTGTACATCCACCCACCTATCCATCCCCGGACGGAAGTGACGTCATTACCCCCACTTCCGGTCACGTGATCAAAGTGGGGGTAATGACGTCACTTCCGGTCAGATGATGAAAAGTGGGGGTAATGACGTCACTTCCGGTTTTCATCAATCTGTAGGATGGTGGAAAGTGTCTTTTGCTACCTTTTTTTTTCGTTCTCAATTTGTAGGATGATGGAAAAGTGTCTTTTGCTACTTTTTATTTTTCATCAATTTGGAGGAGGGCAGGAAGTGACGTCATTACCCCCACTTTTTTTAGTTTTCATCAATCTGGAGGATGGTGGGAAAGTGTCTTTTGCTACTTTTTTACATCCTTTTGCTACCTCCATAACCTCACTTATGACTTGAGCCTAATGACGTCACTTCCAGTCATGTGATCAAAGTGGGGGTAATGACGTCACTTCCGGTTTTCATCGATCTGGATTATGGTGGAAAAGTGTCTTTTGCTACCTTATTTTTTCGTTCTTAATCTGTAGGATGGCGGAAAAGTGTCTTTTGCTACTTTTTTTTCGTCAATTTGGAGGGACGTCCCACTTTTTTAGTTTTCATCAATCTGAAGGATGGTAGAAAAGTGCCTTTTGCTACTTTTTTTGCATCCTTTTGATACCTCCATGACTCTCAGTTATGACGTCACAGTGGGGTTAATGCCGTCACTTCCGGTGGAAAAGTGCCTTTTGCTACCTTTCTTTCGTTTTCATCAATCTGGAAGATAGTGGAAAAGTGTCTTTTGGTACTTTTTTGTCAATCTGGAGGAGGGTGGGAAATGATGCCCCCCCCCCCCCCCCCTTTTTAGTTTTCATCGATCTGGAGGATGGTAGGAAAGTGCTTTTTGATGCCTTTTTGTTTCCTTTTGATGCCTCCATGATACCTCACTTACGACGTCACATCACTTCCGGTCACATGATCAAAGTGGGGGTAATGACGTCACTTTCAGTTTTTTTTGTCAATTTGGTGGATACCTTTTTTTGATTGATACTGCTATTGGTTTCCCCAATTGAACTGTCAAAAAAAATCCGAGTCTATTTTTATAGCTTTTTTTTCTAACTCATTGACGGTCCCTCATTTCATAAGCGTGCGGATTTTCCTCTTCCGAGCAGCATCCTTCTTCAATCTGGCTTTCTTTTCCTTCTCAGTCTCTCATTCTTGAGCCTTCCTCTTACTAGCAGCCTTTTTCTCCAATCTGGCTTTCTTTTCCTCCTCAGTCTCTCATTCTTGAGCCTTCTCTTACTAGCAGCCTTTTTCTCCAATCTGGCTTTCTTTTCCTCCTCAGATTCTCGTTCTTGAGCATTCCTCATACTAGCAGCCTTTTTCTCCAATCTGGCTTTCTTTTCCTCCTCAGTCTCTCGTTCTTGAGCCTTCCTTATACTAGCAGTATCCTTCTCCAATCTGGATTTCTTTTCCTCCTCAGTCTCTCGTTCTTGAGCCTTCCTCTTACTAGCAGCCTTTTTCTCCAATCTGGCTTTCTTTTCCTCCTCAGACTCTCGTTCTTGAGCCTTCCTCTTACTAGCAGCCTTTTTCTCCAATCTGGCTTTCTTTTCCTCCTCAGACTCTCGTTCTTGAGCCTTCCTCATACAAGCAACATTTTTCTCTAATCTCCCCTTTTTCAGTTCCGGACACATCGTGGACCGTCTTTCCCCATCCAACATTCTTCGCTTAGCTTTTTCTTTTTCCTTCCACGCCGCGAGATCGTTCAGCTTTATCCTGCGGTTCTCTAGTTCCGCGGATCGTCGTACCGATCTAATCCGTTCCTCCTCTCGTTTAGCATCGTTCAACTCCTCCTCCTCCTTCGAGATGAATGCTAAACTCACTCTCTCCTCCTCCTCCTCGTCGGTCATGACGTCTACGTCGGAGTCGAAGTCGTCTTCGTACTCTTGCCACGTGCCGGAATCTCGATGACCGATAGCTAGCGTATCTTCCCCATTGTCTAGGATAAAACGTTTGTCATCGTAAGCAGAGAGGAGCGATTTCGTGACTTTCACCGTGCTTAATTCGTGTTTTGAGCTGGCAATTTTAGTCCAGGTTCCTTTCGGTGCAGGCAGAGGCATTCTCAAAGCGGATTCGTAATCTTCAAAGTCCAAGTGTTTCTTCACGAAAGATTTCTGGATACCTTTAGCCTTCATGGACGTCTTCGTTTTCTGCGCTCTAATAGCATACATTTTGGATCGTAAACCCACGAATTCTAATATGGGAACGCCACCCATCTCATCCTTCATCTTCCCCAGGACTTGTTTGTTCGCTTCGGAGTACAAGGGATGATCTCTCGGATAATTGCTGGTATCGAAATGTTCACGGTCTCGCTTCATATCCTCGTACACATCGTCCGTTTCCACTTCGTAGCAGAGGCTGTCGGTGTCGGTAAACAGGAGCTTGGCACGGTCCTCGTACTTGGGTTTAACGTATTCGTAGTGGAAGCGGAACATGGCCAGTTTTGACAGTTCCAGAATACTGAATCCTGAGTACGTCGGTAGATCGCAACGGACGCTCCTGACTCTGCAGTTGATCTGCACTAAATGTTCATTAAGGATTTCGAACGAATCCGCGTGAGGTTGAGAGGTGTACTGATCGCTTTCTTGGGATCGGTGCATAGTTTCACGTTGACTCGCTTCTGCTTATTTTCCATCGTCTTGCCAAATACCGAGTTGTTTAACAGTTTAAAATAATCCTTTTCAAAGGGTGCGGTCGATTGCTGCCTTTTCTCCATATTGAAATTGATGTACCCTTCCATCCAGGGTTTCTGGTTGAAGCTCAGTACTCTTCAGATGCGGCGAAGAATCAATCCGTGATGCAGGTAGAACTTCAAATTTTGGTAGTGAACGACGTAGTTCTTTTTGTGTAGGAGATTCGGCACGAGTTTGGTAGAAGGTTTGATGTTGTGATTGATGTCTTCCGCTAGTTTTCGGGAAAAGGGTGAAACGAGGTCTTCCCCGATCTCGAGCTTCTCTGGAGCTAGGGGATAGTCGTTATGCGAGTCGTGAAGCTCCGCTGGGTATTCTAGATCGACTTGGAGTATATATCCCACATCCGCATCGTCCGGCACGGTGTCAACGTCCAAGGTCCGAATTTCTTCCTTGGTCAAGTAGCGGAACCCGTCGTATGGGAGACGAGCTCTCATAGCGAAACCGTACAAGTTATTCATATCCAAGTAAATTATGTAAATGGAGGGTTTGCCTGGATTGAAATTGGCCAGATGTTTGTTGTTTGCCTTCGAATATCTCTTGCAAATAAACGACACGCCGCCTCTGATGCCGAAAGTTATCATGTTGTGTTTTCCCGAGTGTAAAAACAACTCCAACTTGGATTCCTGCATTCTCAACAGTGCCGCCCAACTAAATCCCGGAGTAGAGATATAGTAACAGGGATCCAACTTGTTGTTGACCAGGCATATTTTCCTGAAATCTTCGAAGATGTCCGCGAGTAAGAAAACGTCGGTCATCTGGTAGATTTCGTGATAGGTGCCGAATTTCTTTACTTTCATCTTGAGCCACAGGTTGAGCGCTCTCCCGTACTCCTCACTCGCCAACTCTTCGTCCTTCAGTTGAGAGAAAAAGCATTTTCGAGAGGGAAGCTCTTCTTTTTCGAAGACCCACATGTCGGTAACGTACTCGTAGGGGTAAACACCCTTCCGGGTCAGCAGATCCACAACGCTCTCTCGCGCGGTTTCTTCGACGAACCAAGATGATTTTAAACCAGAGTCCAAAGCCGCCTCGAGAATCGGGAAGCTCTTGCGGTGTTTGACCAAAGTATCCAGCGAAGCTTTAAGGAAATTCACGCTGTCTATGAATCGAAGGCTTATCCCGCTGTTTAACCGCTCGGCATTCCGACCGATAACGTCTACCTGACCCTTAAACATGTGCACTGCGGGTACGAGAAGATGCATGTCGTACCCTTCTAGACCGTGGAATACGACTGGGATGGTTCTTTTTCCAAAAGCATTGAGATTACATTTCTAGTGAGCCGGTCCTCTATATTTTCCGCTAATATGACAGTGATCCCTAACTTTAGTGTTGGGGTCGCATTTCGAAACCAAAAAGGGGAAGGGTTTTCTGCAATAGTGACAGATTTTGGATTCTTCGTAAATGATCTGTTCAGCTGGGGAAAGATTGAGGGGTAGTATCCTTTTCAACAACTCGTTATAATGTCTCGCTTCTTTCTTCATGCGTTTATAAAAAACTTCCACCGCATCTTCTCCCAAGTAGTAATCTCGATGAACGATCTCCCCGTTCTGACCGATCACGATGTAACCGAAGCTGCAAGGTGCGTGTCGATGAATTCGGGTGGTCGAGCTTGTCGATGATCCCGGTTGAGCGGTGTGGATTGGCAGGAGTAGACACTCGAAGTCGGCAGATGATCCGAGGAAAGGGGTTTTGACGGTTAAAATGTCGAAACTCGAGAAAGATGTCTCCTCCAGCTTTAAATCGGAGAGCTTGCGCAGGATTGATTTTGACGCATTCGTTTCGGTGAACTAAAAGCATCCACTCCATTCCAAATCCTGCGAAACAGTTTCGGCAATAGAATTTGGCGTTAGTCCCCGAGTCTCGATATCGTAAAAACGTAGCGATGTCCGTAATACTGCAGTAATGGGTATTGTCCTCGTCACTCAACGAGAGAAGGTCGATGGGTAGTCCGTCGTAGTTCTTGGAAACTCTGAGTGGGTACAATCCCTCGTCATCGTTAAATCCGACGATGTTGATCGAAAGATCGTTCAGCTTTTCAAAGTTTTCAATTTCCTCGAACTTGGTCGGGTAAGAGAGAGAGCTAGTGTCGAGCATGTCTTCGATCCCTTCGTAATCTTCGGGGTTAGTGCTGTCTAACCCCAAACCCAACGATATCGTAGAGTATAGAAAACATTTTGAATCGTTTAGATTTTGTACGTTTACCACCGATTTTGCCTTGGCCTCGAGTTTTCTAGGGAGTGGAATATACGACGAAGCTCGCATCGGTCGATACTCCGCCACTCTGATGTTCAAGTTGGTGATTCGTTTTATAGCCCAACCACTTCCTTCCCTGGCATAAACGTCGATGGATTCTTGAATTTTACGGAATGCTTCGTCCAATACAGCGGAAATGTCATTCGGGTTGTACAATTCCGAATATCTGGACCAAAAACCAGTCTCCGATAATGTCTCGTTTCTAAAAAATTCGATTCCCAAACAAAGCTGCACCTTACAATTAACCATCTGTTCCAGACAAATTACTAGCAGATTTTGCAAAGCCATGCGTGGAAACGTTTTTTGAGATTTACTATTTCACGTTTCTTTTCCATGTTATC
>JAHWFP010081807.1:0-36103 GCA_023313725.1 Lithobius niger
GAACCGTTGGTCCTAGAACGAAATGGTTCGGATTTAGCAACCCTGGGCTGTACCCTATGTGTGGGCCTCTTGGAGAGTCAAGTACTATCATTTTGGGGAAGTTGGCCCATCCCGATAACTCGGGAAGTGTTACTTCTAGCCCGGAACGGTTCGGGATCCAGTCTCCCCTTCTGCCGGACTACCGCGAAGTTCATTTCAACTGCTACTGGCTTCCTCCTTGTATCAGTACCTCACCGGGTCGGGGTACTGAGCCCCTCTGCCACGTCAAGGCTGCAGTTATCGGAGGGGTGGGAGGTGAGATGGGATGGGATGGGAACGGTTGGTATGGGTTGGATTTAGGATGGGGTTACGACCGCCTGCCCACCTTGGATGGACCTGCCGGAGACCGAAGTCATCCGATAGTATAGCCAGTCGTGTGGGAAATGCGGATTAAAGCCTAATAACGTCTAGGACCAAAATGGGGTCTCGCAGGATGATCCCTAGGACGCGGGTGTTGAATTCTGTATGTTTCGTAATCGAGAGACTCAGGGTTGCTTGGGGTCGAGGGGCGCTTGACGCCCCACAACAGGTCACCACCCTCCGCTCGAGCCATTTCAGGGTAAGTGAAGTTACTACTTTGCCCATTTCCGCAGAAATTGACGGAAATTAGCCCAATATGAGTTCCTCAGTGCGCATCTTCAACCTCTACACACGCTCCAGCTCTATCTTCACTGACTCCGCAACTATCGCATCGAGTGCCTCCTCCATGTGAAAATCTTCAGCACATCCTCCGGGTCAAACGATATCGGGGCGCTTGTAGGTACCGCTTTGGCCCGGCACCTGCGTGGCTTGGGTTTGGGCTTCATGAGCTTCAAATTCCTCAACCGTCTCGACTGTGCTCCCGCCGCGGCTATTATCTTTTCGTGGGTCAAAGGCATCCAGCCCCGCTGGTAGACCGGTATCGGGGTGATTGGAGTTACCGCTTTGCCAGTGTCCGCGTATCTCGCAGTCTTCGTCTCCTCCTGCTTAACCCACACCTCAGTAGCAGGGTCGAGCAGCCGTGGAATGAGGGGAGTTGCCTCGTTGCTCGTATCCGCAGCCTTCTCCCGCTTAACGCACTTCCCAGTCAACGGGTCGAGCCGTTGGAGAGTGAGGTACCCACGTCGATCAAGGAAATCATACCGGTATTGCATCTCCGACTGCATCTTCGAATCGCACGTAAGCTCCGGGTTCCTCAACAGCTCCATCTCCGGAAACTCCGAAGCATCCGCACCCATTACCTCCTCCCAGTTCGAAATCTTCACCCCAGTCACCGGGTCGAGCCAGATCGATATGAAGGGTGTTACCTCTTCCGGACGGTACCTGCGATGATTGTGGAAAAAATACCAGTTTGGCGTTTTGGACTGCATTTTGGACTGCCTGCAGGTTAGATGCTGGTGAGAGAGAAGCGGCGTCCAAAGAAAGCGGCGGAAAGAGAGAGAGAGAGTGGGAAAAGTTCGGAAATGACGTTACAACCAAAAATGACGTCACAACCGGAAATCACGTGACCAAATGAAACATTCTAGTTCATTCTGGAATATTCTAGAATGTATGACGGAATGGTTGGTATAGTACGTCATACCCTAGCACCCGCTCCATACCCCAGCACCCATGCCATACCCCAGCACCCACGAAACAACCCGTACAACACTAACCCGTACAACAGCCCTAACAACCCACTATACCAGCCGAATGTTCCGTTTCCCTAAGCGATCCCCCACCTTTGTGAATCCTTAGCCGGCACCAGTTCCCCAGCCGCCGCTGTCCGACCAGAATTTATCCCCGGCGGTAGACCAGTATATAGACCTTCGTGCCCAACAGTACCATAATCAGGGCGAGCACGCTGATATCCGGATCTTCGCAGATCGGTATGAGCTCAGGGGAGCAGTCGGGATATATCCCCCCTGATCAGCCGGTTTCACGGCACTAGTCAATTTTTTAATGAAACGGGTGTGTATCCCCTTGAGGGATATTTTTCTCGGTGTTTTCTCGGTTAAAATGCATCGGAAACTCGGTTCAAAAGCGAAAAAGAGGGTGTGTTCTGGTAACACGGCTTATGCCCACACCATTACCCCAATCACGGGTTGGCTCGCTTAGGTGTTTGCGGAGGCTGCTTATTTAAGGGTCGGCAAGACAGTCAATGGCATGACTCGATGTATTTCGATAGACGGCAAGTCTTCGCTATTCCGGTGATAGTTGACCTGGGCCTTGCTGTGGCACACCAGCTTGAGCGGCCCGGTCTGGGGTGGATGCTGTCTGGGGAATACCCAGGATGGGCCTGACTAAGATACGGTCCCACGTGGTTGCCGTGTTTGGCGTCCCGTGAGGCACTGTTTGATTCTGTGTCTAGGCAGATGGTCTCGAGGGACCTCGCTCTGAGACCAATCGGCTGACGCCTTGAGCATCGAGAATACTCCCGTTTTTGGGCTTGGGGTGGTTGTGGTGGAGACGCTTGTGCTTCCTGTGACTGCCCTAGGTGGTGCAGTTGGTGGCTGTCGCTGCACTCCCACTGTTTTCCCTGCCCCTACGGGCCTTTGTGTTGCATATGTAGATTGTCACACGGAGACTCTAGGCTGCTCTGACCTTCGTCTGGGTGTTGGGACGTGCTCAGTTCGGCTCTGAGGCCTCGGTCACTTTCGCTGGGCACCCCCTCTGGGACCTCCCGTTGGGTGGGCGGCCCTCGTCTCTTTCGACATGGGCTAGCCCGTCGTTGGTGGATGTGCTCACTTGGCCTTGTCGATCGTTAGAAATCCGTGCGGGTCGGCGCTCCAACACTCCCCGCAAGTCCGCCTAAACTCCACGAAGCTTATGTCGCACCCGACGTGGTACTGGGAAATGAGGAACCTCCTTGATCATAAAGTCAGGGATTAACGAGGTTCCACACACGCCCGGTGATCGCACCGACAACTCAGTCCCAGGTTCTGGTCAATCCCGGCTTTTACGACCCTTTTGAATTATCAAGCCAGCACCATTCAAGATCATTTTTCTCGGTGAAAATATGCCTGGATACGGGCCTTTTTCTACCTGAAAATTCACAATTAAGAACAAAAGGAGCGGCCAGCTCATGACCCACAAGTCCGGCTTGGATCGAACAATCCAACCACAGGCTCACCTATTCCGGCAAATCCGCAGCTGGTTAGATGCCCAGTACGTTATATCCTTCGGTTGGTAATGCTTGCACGTCCTCGTCAACCCAAACACACACGTTCTTGCCAACGTCGACGTCCTCGTCAACCCAAACAGTCACGTCCTCGTCAACCCAAACACACATGTTCTCGTCAACCAAAACACACGCGTTCTCGTCAACGTCAACATCGGGTAACAGACTCAATCCAACATGCGTCTGTACCTGTGTCCTGTCCTGTCCTGTTTCTCGATCATGCAGTCATCAAAGAGGAATACGGCCTTCTAGCCGGCAAATCGGTCGACTGAATTGGCGGCGTATTGGAGGTTTGATGCGGAATTGCCGGAGAATCGGGGATAGGTAGGATTTTTGGCGAATCGGACGTCAGCCGAGGAATTGACGGCTTATTGGTTTGCGGAATTGCCGGTGAATCGAGGGTCCGCTGCGGAATTGCCAGCGAATCGGAGGTCTGCTGAAAGATGGGCTGCGTATCGGAGGGCCGCTGCGGTATTGCCGGCGAATCGGACATCCGCTGAAGGATGGTCGGTGTATAGGACGTCCGCTGTGGTATTGCCAAATCGGAGGTCTGCTGCGGAATTGGCAGCGAATAGGAGGTCTGCTGCGGAATTGCCGGCGAATCGGAGGTCTGCTGGGGAATAATCAACTGAAAGGAGGATTTCAGCGGATTTGACGGTGCGTCTGTCGGCTGGACTTCTGGACTTGGACCACAGGAACACAAAAATAGGACAATTTTTACTTCATATAAAAAATAAGCAGCCATTTTAGAAATTGGCAGTTATTTTAGTGTTCTACGTGGATTCACAGTGGATTCCCCTCTGACTTTGTATTGGCCTAAGGTACTCACGTGGAAAGTGGCATATTCCAATCAAAAAGTGCACAATTCTTTTAAATATTGGGGTGTACCACACGTACTATTTTGTTTGGGCTCCACCCAGACTGCTAAAGTGCAACCAATCAACAAATCAACCAACCAACAAACATTTTGCAATATGTCCGTTATAGGGTAAGCTACGCTTGTTTGCTCACTCTGCTCCGCCAATTATAACATTTGATCGTCACGTTTAACCACTACAGGAAAACAAACAACCTAAAAAAGTAAAAGGATTTTGTTAACGTCATGCATTAGTTGCATTTAAAAAAGACTGCTTGGAGGAATTGCCTACAAATTGCACTGAAAGTGGCGTTACGACTACCTATAGGAATCCCGAATATAAAACTTGAAATCACCATATCATGGCAAAGCGCCTTACGTAAAACGAAAGTAACAGCAGATGAGGTGTTTATACCATGGCTCGAAACAATAACATGCCTGTGTCTAGTTTTTAAGTTTTTTTTTAATGCTGCTATGTTAATGTAAAGAGTCGACGCCATGTGTCATGAATAAATAGGCTCAGGCCTGCTCTCTAACGTAACCGCTACTTACGAAAGAACACGGCAGCTAAAAATTAGGCTTAAATGCTAAAATTAGGTCTAAAAACTAACACCTTTTGACCTACAATTGAGATGGTTACTAACTTTAGATTATAATAGAGATCCCTGATGCAGTGCCTGATAGGGGTGCGTGCTTCAACATTTTTAGTATATACCAGCGGCAACATTTTGAACATTTTGAATTTGTTCATTACTGTTAAGGTAGTGACTATTTACAGGTACTGTAAACCACAGGCTATTTGCAGGTACTGTAAATGTAATTAATTGACTATTTACAGATACTGCACCAGTAAACTTCTGGCTATTCACAGGTAGTGCTCGTAAAGTGAATGCACTAAAGCCAACAGATTCTATTGGCGCGAATGCATCAGGTTGCATTGCTGTTTCAATCGTAGTTTAATCTTCCAAGCAAACCATTACAAAAAGAAAGGAAAGACTGCAATGAAGGCTTTCATTTTGTAACTAATCATTCTCGTTACTG
This sequence comes from Lithobius niger, assembly GCA_023313725.1. Taxonomy (NCBI): domain Eukaryota; kingdom Metazoa; phylum Arthropoda; class Chilopoda; order Lithobiomorpha; family Lithobiidae; genus Lithobius; species Lithobius niger. Next base: position 5,076 of record JAHWFP010081807.1, read on the forward strand.
AAGCTGGCAGATGTGCGTTAGAGACAGGTTAATATGTAATTGCAGAGCGTTGTGTTTCAACAAAACGCCTTAGAAAAATAAATTTTGCGGGAAGGCATTTTACTTACCTACTCATGATTAAAAGGATCACTCGTTGCAACGATAACCGAATCTGTAATATTTTATCACAAATTGACGTTCACCGGGCCAAATATGAGGCAATATTTTTACCATTAAACGGAACGTTAAACTATCGTTTTTAGCATAAAATGTGTGTTCGCGAATGGTCAAATAAATCGTGCAATACCGTGGCACCTTCTGTGGTCATTTGTCTCTTTACCCTTTACAGATTGTTCACTGGTGATTGATAACATATTGGATTCTCTCAAGTTAATTTACACAGGATTAGCTAACATTTACTTCTTTGATAAATTTGTTTGTTCATGAATTATGATCATTAGATGGGCTGTGAAGCCATGTTTAACGTGTAAAATCTCCTAATATTGAAACAAACTGATGTTAACTAGGTCGAGAGTGAGCGATTTACCTGAAAACGTGAACTTTGTGCAGTCGTTCTGAGTATTAATATTTGCAAAAGCGGTTTTATTATACACAGGTAGCCTAGTTGCACGTTTACGAATGGCAAATTCTATGATTCAATCGTGTTGACATCTGTTATCATTTGTATCATTAACGTTTACAGATTATTCACTGGTGCTTGAAAACGTATCATATTTTCTCATGCTAATTTGCACAGGCTTAGCTAATGCTTACTTCTTTGATAACATTTGTTTGTTCATGGTATGTGCATTCCACTTTCTTTGTTTGCAGCAAGATTTAACAATATAAAGGACAACAGATGGTTCCAGGCTAGCCACGTGCGATTTTAGTAAGTACATTATCAATAAAATGCTGTCGTTCCCATGCATATCAATGTGGATTTGATGAATAACCACCATGCCTGATCAGTTACGAGACTCACACAGTAGAAAGAAACTAAATATTTGAATGTAATGTGTGTATCCACACTTTTTTGACTTTGGTTAGTGTTGTGCTGTCCTTTTATGAATACAAAGCTGCAATTTGTCGGATTCATTTGGGTGTCATGAATGAACACGTTTTCTGATCAGGTTCATGAGATATGCGTGGAAGTGAAAACATTTAAATGTAATGTATGCAGACGCACTTGTTGGTTTTTACGAAATTTGTTTGAAATGGGGTGGGAGAAAAAAATTAGAATTGAAAATGAGATCCGACAATTCATCTAATGGGTCTGGGAGAAGGGATGATCAAAAAATAACTCCATTTCCTGCAATTTTAAGTGCCTTTGAAAATTATAAAAAATCAAGTTTCAAATTTGTTTCAATTGCAACAAATGCTTTGTCTACCTTCATCAAACTTTAGCCCTAATTTTGTAAAGTGCGATACAATTACTGTAAAAAAATGTGAAGCCAGACGCGCTTGCAACAAAAACACAAACTAATATTGCGACACCTTTGTTTGGCGGTGCCTTCATCAGAGAAAAAGGTAAAAGTTTAAAAACAACTCACATTGGCATAGACGGTCAATAGGCCTAACGTTGGATTACATTGGTGCAATCACTCTAAAATTTAAAAGTTAAAATACATACGCAGCAGCTACTATTAATAATAACCTACAATGCATTGGGCGTACTGGTTTACTAGTTTTGACCATCTGTACCAATTTTTACTATGTGTACAGCATGTATTGGGCGTGCTGGTTTACTAGTTTTGACCATCTGCACTAATTTTTACCATCTGTACAGCATGCCCAATGCATTGTAGGTTATTATTAGTAGCTGCTTCGTATGTATTTTAGCATTTTACCCTTTAAATTTTAGACTGACTGCACCAATGTAATCCAACGTTAGGCTTATTGACCGACCATGCCAATGTGAATTGTGTTTAAACTTTTACCTTTTTCTCTGATGAAGGCACTGCCAAACAAAGGCGTCGAAATATTAGTTTGTGTTTTTGCTGCAAGTGCGCCTGGCTTCGCATTTTGTACCCTAATTTTGGATGTGGGGAGGGACAACGCTTTCTTCCCGCCCCCCTCCCCTCCCCACACCCTGGATGCACCACTGGTTGAGTCATGGTGATTAATTTAATCGCTTCGAACAAACCTAACTGAAACAAGCTAGGTTCATGCTGTCGTTAAGACCTTGACTCTGCATATTGCACAGTGGACATGAGAAAACTACGTGCCACAATGAGAGCTTTTGAAAGGTTTGTCATGTTTGATGCTTCTTCGAATGGTTGATATTATTGTAATTTAAGTTTGTTTTCCGACACAAGGAAACAATTTCAAGGAACATTAACAAATGCTCTAAAGTCATTATAATAAACCTAAATATAAATTTGAAACAAAGTTCTGTTGGCTTCGTCTAAAATAGGCCCAAATCCTGTTTCCTAGTTTAATTATTGTGATCCGCCGAAAAAGGTTATTAGCTATAAAGAAGTAACAATGTTTTAATTTACCAAGTCTTTTAAAGTTACTTGATTACCAGCTGCTTGGTGTAATGCTTCGTCGGAATTCCTTAACTATTTTGGTTCCAATTTTATTATGGTGAGTGGTGGTGTTGGGTGATGGTGGTGGTGGTGGTGTAATTTCTTCCGTAGTAATTATTGATTTACATCAAATGGAGCTCAGCAATACTCTTGGGGATTTCAAGGGATGTGACAAATTTCATTCCACTCCGACCATTAGTATGCGCTCCACCCAGACTTTGAGTGAGAAACCAACCAACAACTAACCAACGACCAATCAACTAATATATTTAGCATTTTTTTGTCCAATGTAGACTGCTACGGTCGCTTCACTCACTCTACCAAAAACTTTCATTTTGCCCCTTTTAATTACTGCTCGAAAATTTGTCGCCGCTACTATCTCTATTCCCTTTATCACCTTGAAAACTGTCAGAAACGTCTTACTGAATGATGCCAGTCCCATTGCTCATTCTCATATCCTGACCACCTATGATTGCTCTGCTTGACAACCTTACATGACCACTTTCATCGTAGTGACATGATTCATACCTACCAAATTACTCTTCTTCTTGACCTTCACAATGCTCTTATTTTTAATGACAAATTACAACTATATTCTTGGTCATCCTTTCTGCTGCTCTGTGTTACTGTCTCACGCGCTAAACTCCGTTACCAGTTTTTTATTGAATAAGTGTGGTCCATTATTGGAATATTTTGCCCCTTCTGTTGTTTCTACTCCTTCACTTAATGCCTTTATATTTCGCATTGTGGAGTTTAATTCTTAGTGTCTATTGGGGCGGATGGATGAGCACTACCTGCACTGTCTTATTTCTATTTCAAAACTAAGAAATATGAAATAAATACTTGCCTTCTTAATAAGTTCTTCACTGACGAATGAATCCACGATGGAAGAACTTTGCCACAATGAAGTAACATTGTTTTGAAATGTCTTCATGATATCCAATAATGACAGCTCAGTGTTTTCACAATCTATTATTTTGTTCTTTTTTATCAATTTCAGCCTTTCTTTTGTAATTTTTTTACTGTCGCCACAAATCACGATATTCGGGTAAAGTACTTCGTGTTCGTCCACAGTTTTAACCAAAACTCTTGTTGGCTCCGACAAGTAGTACTGAATTCTGATAAAAATGAAAGCACAACTTGCGATAACACACAAAACAGTAATGAGAACTTTAAGTCTGTAGCCGGCACTTTTCTGTGATGAGTCTTCAAGCTTGGTATGCTCAGACTTTTCAAAAACCCTCTTGACTATTCTGTGAATGGGATCAGATTCTTCAAATTTTCGTTTTTCAGCGAGGCGTTTAATCAAAGTGTAGTTAATCTGCACAACCGAAAGAAGTGATAATCCAAGGCATAAACCTAAAGTTCCACTAATTTCGGACAAGAGCGTGACGATGCCATAAGAAAATCGTTCCTGAATTTTCATAGTGAATTTTTTGAGAATGATTGTGGATGACACAAAGTCTTTTTTAGTAGTGCCTATCATCTGGACAGATGCTTCAAACTCCACGGATTGGCAACGTCTGGTGCAGTTACAGGCTATGATAGCATCAGTTTTCAAACTCAGCAGTAGTGATTTTGAAATCATTTTAGACACATTCTTGCCATGGCAATCAGGTGCATTAATTTTTTGGGGAAAATGTGGTAACCTACAATAAAATAACTGACTAATTACGTCTACATCATTAAAAAATAAGATGTGCGTGGTGCGTACATGTTTATGTGTTTTACGTCAACTGTTGGACCTAATGTATTTAAAAATGTTATATGATGCTATATGAAAGGAGTTAATTACGTATTTTCATTGCTCTAACTTATATTTTTCCCTCAAATGCGTGACAAACTGCTTCTAATGAAATTGTTTTTAGTATCAAAGATGGAACGAAGGAAATTATTCAGAAATTAAAGTGCAACAACTGAAAACCTCATCCAAAAACGACATGAATTCAAAGAAAGTTAAACGAGTAGCCCATTGTTTTGTATTATGCAATAAATATAAATCTAATCTCAATCATTGATGTATACTAAATGGCCATAGAAAACGCACGTCCTAAAATATGTACAAGTCCAAACATTTTTCTTACATTTTGGAAAAAAATGCAAATGTACACAAAATTTAATTATGATTTGGAAATGAAACAAAATATATTTTTGTAGTCATTTATTGTAGTGACGATGCTGCACGAAAAGGGTTACAACATGAACTGAGTCTGTGAATTTTTCAGGCATACACTCGCTCGGGGTTTAGAACTAACATAAATTAAAAAATTGTGAATGAAACTAGGAAACATAAGAAAGAGCAATTTTCGGATTACATCCTTGCGTGTTTGTGCACCTTGTCTCGAACACACTTACGGTGTGCCTTGTTAACAATAGCTATATATTATATGTACTATGTCTCACATGAGAATACTAATAAAAGGCAATGCGAAATGACTACTATAGTGTACTTCACATTCTTTTAGGTTAAACCATTTCTGCATAGTCTATTATGCTATGGGTTAGCATAATTACAAAATTAGCGACAATTTAAATGCCCCATTACCTTAACAGATCTAAAAGTTTAACTAAGTTTATAATTATGAGCAGGTATTAATTAATATCTTTCATCTCATCTTTATCATGGAGATGAACATGGCTGGTAATCACCACTCAACTCCAGAAACACCAACTTCAAGGTTATTGTTTCCCATTCACTTCAATTGTTCCACATGTCTTTGTAGGGTTTGAGTTCAACTCGTCTGGCAGCAGTGGATAAACAAACATTTATGTGGTACTGTATCATAATTTTGGTATTTTCATCAGATCAGCCAGCAATTCGTGGGCTCAAATGCTTATTATAACGCAATGCCGTTCAAGTTCTGTGCTACAGATTTTGATGATTTCTACTGCAGAGCAACAATTTACAAAATTAAGTGATCCAGTGATGTTGCTATTTATCGTAGTTTTGAGAGTACCGTTTTGCAGTAATTCTATTAAAATTACTTATAAAATTAGTTATAAATGCTTCAACTTAAAGGCTGCTTACTTCAATACTGCTAAATTCAATACTGTTAAATGCTTTAAAGATTTCGATTTCACAATAAGAACAGTCACCAGGCGGTTTCTGCGGACTTCATACGTTTCAGAAATTAAGGAAAACTGAACACTGTAAGTTTATAACTTTTGTAAGAAGCTCTACTGCAGCTGATGGCTGGACTTTCTTCCGAACTTGTGCAAAGGAAATTGATGAGTCAAGTGAAACCTTGATTTCGACGATGCTACTAAAATAACTTTGACTGCATTTCAGAAGCTACTGAGCATAATGTGCGAGATACACATATAGCTAGTGGCGTCACTAAAAGGTGAGATGGGTGAGCCTAACCTCGGACCACCAATCTTACCAGTCTTCTGCTTATTTTGTACTGTGAATTTTGTACTGTTTCTAGTAGAGAAACAGTCTGTAATCGCGAATTCTGACTACCTTCTACTACTGGCTATGCAGGTGGTGCTAACCATACAAATTTAACCATATAGTCGTTTTCGTAAAGAAGTTATGTCGTTAAAAAATAAGGAGGCAGCTGCACCCTATTTTATTGCTGCACGCTAACATTTGTGGGACCTTGGCGATGTTAGGCGTAAGGTGGCGTCAAAGGCGAGGATCAAACTGCGATTTACCGGTTCTAGGACAGATGGAATTTTCTAGCGGTACGTCTAACCGCTAACTTGCGTATCGCAGTAATATGCCCTTCGAGGTTCCGTGAATCTTTCAAGGGAAATGACGGAAAGGACAAAAGTCTATAAATGGCAGGGTGGTCTTTCGTCTGTCTACTCGGGCAAGACATTACAAACGACAGGGGATTTGGTAATCGGATAAAGTTACACTGATGGTCATTACAGCAAAGTTGAACTTCTACAGGAATCGTTACTACCAGGGGGAATGAAAGCTGGGAGTAGATAACTCTAACACATACCATAGAAACCGGAACTTGTCGTTTTGGAATGGGGCATCACCACAACTCGTTAATCTCAGCCTAAGCGAAAATATCAGATTTTCTTGACAATTCTGTAGATTATTTTAGTTTATATGCTTTAGAATTTAAGTTACATGCTTGATTTTGGTTTATACGCTTGAGTTTATGCAGATTAGTTTGCTTACATTTGATTTAAAGTGGGCCAGCGTCGTACAGCAGGTTCGTAAGTTCCAACGAAAGGTAATCTTCATTCTTTGAAACAGCTCACTCGACTACCAACCAATTAGAAGGCGGTATTGCTATAACCAATCAGAGATCAGAACACATTCGCCTTTTAGGTGGAAAGCTGACGTAGCAGATGGAAGACCAACTGAGATAGCTGTGTTCCTCGCTCCACTAATAGTGAGCAAGGAACGTAGCTTCAATCCCAGTTTGCCTTGACCAAACGACGCACCATTTGCTCTCACGTTTAGAAAGTGAACGGCGTTTTTTTTCTGAACAGTGCATAGACACGCTAATCTTCTCCCCCCCCCCCCATGAAAGCTTGATGGACAGGGGTCGGACTTAGCGGTTGTGGGATTGTTAGCATTAATAGTCTTTATGAACAAACAAATAAGATTAAGTATTTTATTAACTAGCTAAACCTGACGTAATACGCCTTTCTATATAATCGTGCATTTCATCGATAGCCCCAACAAACTGTTGCTTCGTCTGCAGCCCTACAGCATTTATCCTACGCACTGGTGGCCATCATCTGTCCCACAATCCTTCAGCATTATTAAACTACCTACAACCAGTGGCATAAGTAAACATTTTTTCTCGGGGAGGAGGGCAAATTACAAAATTGTACGCTATCCTTCAGCCCGCTTTTAGCGCCCTTTTCCGCATGCAGAATAATGACTCCAAAATGGGGGTATGTTTTAAAATACTTAGCCTTCTCATTCTCTTGTTCATTAACTACAGTAACATTGCTTACCCAATTATGGCTTCCTCCATCTCTCCTCCCCACCCACCCCCCTTCAAACGTTTATGATGGACACCTAACCACCGCCCACAACCTTCCTACTTCCTCCCTATGCAAAATAAAGCAGCACTCGTGTATTACTTCTTCCTTTTTTTCAGATTCCACTGTTTCGGGTTTGTAAACGTGACGCAATATCCACTTATGGAATTTAGTTTGCACGTCAACATTCTCCCTCCTTACATTCTAAAATTACTTCGCTCCTTTTTTTTTGGCCTTCACTAACTACGACAAAGACATTTCAATATACCTACTACGACGTTGTCCAGTAATAATTGTTTCCCAATCGTCGCTTCACCCTTCCTACTCCTCCCCCACATTCTCTAAACGTGAAGGAACACGTTTTTTTTTCTTCAAAACGTTTTTATTTTATTTTACTACGACGAACATTTGCTACGATGTACTTCTGCTCCACTTGTAATCAAGTTTTTGTTCCCTCTCTCACCAAACAAAGCATACGAAGAATCTTCCTCAGTGTTCTCCCCCTCCCCCTGTACTTCGTACTTTCACCCCCCCCCCCCCTCCTTGGCCCGGACTGGGTCCTCCCGTTTATAGTTACAGTGAAGTTTCTATTGCTGATGAATATTTTTTCATTGTAATTTCTTGGTTGGCTTAAAATCTAGTCCCTTTCCCTGAGCATATCATATCTGTCTTTAAATGACTAGTCTATAAAGACAGCTTAGGGACCGGTCAATATTTATTGCCGGGGGGGAAGGAAGTCTTTTTTGTATGTAAAAAAAGACAGTTTTAGCAGTCAAAATTTCTAAAAACGCCTAATCTTTTGGGGCCCCATGATGCGAGTGTTTACCCAGATTTGAAGCCGTCAGTATCACTACTACATTTTATAGCTTTTTCAATATGCTTTCTAGAAAAAAACCTAACCTCCTGACTTAATCTATGAAACTGGATACACGATGGACATAACAACATAGGTGTTTTATAGAACGTTTTTAACTCGACTTTGTTCTTTCGTCAAAAACGAGGCACGTTTTCCTTACAACTTGTCGGTGCGGAGTGGTCCTTACTGAATTTGGCTACAGGAAATCATCTGCCAACAGTCTCAATAGGCATACATAAGGTACATGTTACTAGAGGGGGGAAAGAGATACATGTTTTTAGATGTTTGAGTGGAGAGGTCTAGAATTTTTTTAGATTCTGAAAGGGGTGTGTGGGGGATGCATTGACAATTTGATGATCACATTTTCATTTCCTCCGCCCCCAACCATCATAAATAATGACTGGCCCTGGGGTTTGAATAATATCTCTGTAATGTGTGGTGCAGTGGCAACCCGGACCACTGCACTGTGACTGAGGTTGGCGCTAATGACCAAGCTGTCGACGCGCCATTAAGCCTCATCTCCCCCCCCCCCCTTATTAGCTCGCATAATTTCCCCCTGACCAAAGTTTTGTGTTTGGGAACCTCTTTAAAACGTCATGGCAGTTGGGCTACCAGTCCGGGTCTCCCCTCCCCACAGACACAGTAGTTGAGTAGTAGGGGAAGCAGTATGCAGCCACTATGCCACTGGATTTAACGACGCATCGATAGATAGGATATTATCCCCAACCTCGGTCACAGTGGATTGGTCCGGGATCACCATCACTGTCGCAGTGCAGTGACGTTTCAGGGCTGCGAGGTAACTTACTGCTAGACAGTCGTGTGTGCATAGAAGCCACTGTAACATAATTCTTTATTTAATTTCGCCTACGGTATTTTCCCGAATGAGCACCCGGGGACTTCATTTTCCTGTGCAAAACCAGACACTCATTATTTTCGACAACCGATCAACTAAATTTAAACACTGTGTAATCGTTGAGTACTAAAACAAAGCTAGCTCCACAAAGAAAGACGTAGTGTTAGTATAGGGGCTACAATGAAAGCCAATGTGCACAAGGCCGTGGGGGTGGAGAGGGGAGGGGGGGCTGGGACTGGCAATTTTTTTTCAAACTGGTAACTTCATGTTTCCAACAAAGGATTACCCCCATAACAACAAAAGAATGAAGTCTAACTTTAAAAGTTTGACCTTTTCAGTCTTTCTTGTCTCCCCACCCTTTCCAATGCTGGGTAGCTACGGCCCTGAATGTCACGTGATACGGTCCCTGGATGCTACGACGGGAGTTTGATTAAAACTTTGCTCTTTTAATTGACGGAACGCGTGGGCGTGTTAATGATACGTTTTTTTAAATATAAATAAACTATTGCGTGTATATTTTTTAAAAGACGTGTGGTTTGTTAGTACGATGGATTAGTAATTTCCGAGCTCGGATAATGCATGCATGAGAAAAATAAAAAAGTTGCAAATTAATTTTTTTGGGCTGCAAAATTGGTGTAACCGAATGAGAAGGTAGTCTGCTGACGTAGTTGTTAAATTCAACTTTCAAGTACTTTGACTTATAGTTTAAACCGATTATAGCTTCGATCTGTATCACTCATTGCCATTCTATTCAATCCAATCTCGCTTTCCACAAGCCGTCGATGACGGGAAAGCATCCTCCATGTAATTGATTGACTTGTAATACCCACTAATGGCTAAGCCCTACCCACTGATAAGCCTTGTGTTTTTTCGAGTGGATTTGAAATATCTGTTGCAATAAATTACATTTCGATATTTTTCAGCGGCTCTAGAATGATTTACCTCACTCGTCACAGTTGTAATTTGTTTCATATATCTACCCGAATTGTCAATACACTCAATTAACAACGAAGGTTCGTCGACGAAGCGATAGTCAATGATGCCATTGTTGTTCTCCGACGAATTGGCCAAAGAGTGAGGCCCAACGTAGCTTTACTAAACTGTTTGGGATTGGCTAAATTTTATTAAGTCCGAATCTTATACGAAACAGGATAAATTATAACACACCATTTTTGGAGTAAAAATAATAATTACATTAAACTTCACAAAACGAACTTTAAATATTGTCGCGCATTATCAGTTGATCCATCTGGCGGCAAACGCAACTATTAGTGGTAGGGCCAAAATCTGCCGCACGGTGGGGGGGGCCTATTTCAGGCAAACGCCAGCTACGGAATTATCCGGGTAAGCTACTCCCTGCATACTGAAATATTCTTTATTAATTTCCTCCTGTTACTACGAATTACGTTGCTACACCACAGTATGCGTAATACATCCGACCAGAGGTCATTTGGTCCGTCTGATGCGTAGAAAAAGTTACTGATTGTGATTACACTCATATGATTCTTAAGCACATTATTTTCACATTACAATACCCAAACATTCGGCCATCCCTATCATCTTACGAAGCTGGAGAAGACAAAAAGGGGCAGAAAACAAAAGGAACAAGTCCAGTAACAACTGATAACTCACGTGCCCAAACAAAGTGCACATGCACATTAACAAAATGTACCAATGACCTTTGACCTTTAGACCGGAAGTGACGTCATACCGGAAGTGACATCATTTTCCGAGGCGGCGGCGGCCATGGAAACCGGAAGTGACGTCATTATTCAAAATGGTGGTGCCCATGTGAACCGAAAGTGCGGCCATTTTCAAAGATGGCGGTCATTTCACCAGTCTGGAGGAGGGTGGAAAAGTGCTTTTTGCTACCTTTTTGAGGCCTTTTGATAATTCTCAGCGGCCTCCATGCAAACGGAAGTATGAACATTTTCCAAGATGGCAGCGTTCATGCAAACCGGAAGTGTGGCCATTTTCCAAGATGGTCGCCCATCAGCGGTCAAAAGGTGCATGTCAAAGGTCAAATGTTAAAGGTCAAAGGTCAAATATGAAAGGTCAAAGGTCAAAATTAGTATGGAAATACAATTTGGTCGCAAACACGCCAATGACCTTTGACCTTTAGACCGGAAGTCACGTGATCGGAAGTGACGTCATTTTCCAAAATGGGTGCATCTAGGTCCAGGTTTCAGCTTTGGCTTCTTCTTCCAATCGTTTCACCTCACCCAATCGTTCAACAACTAGCTCTTCGATGGCAAGGCTGACACTCTCTTCGTGCTCCTCGTCACTAATCACGTCCACCACAGAGTCAAAGTCATCGACATCCCAGTATTTTGCCCCCGTGCAAATGTCCAATGGCAAGAGTGTTTTCACCATCGTCCAGCATGAAACGTTTGTCATCGTAGGGTGAGAGTAGGGACTTGGTAATTTTCACTGTACTTAGTCGTGGCCAACGCTAGCAATTTTCGCCTAAGTTCCCTTCTGAGGTGGAGATTTTGACATCAATGAGGACTTGTAGTCATCGAAATACAACTGGTTTTTTACGAATCTGGACTGAATGCCCTTGGCTTTCATGGTCGTTTCACGGCCCGGAACTCTGATAGCGTACATCTTGGAACGTAACCCTGCAAACTCCAAGATGGGGATTCCACCCATCTCGTCTTTCATTTTCCCCAAGACCTGTTTGTTGATTGTGGAGAAAAGCTTGTGATCTATAGGGTTATTACTCGTATCAAATCGCTCACGGTCCTGCAGCATATCTTCGTATATATCATGGGTTTCGATGTGATAGCAAAGGCTGTCTGTGTCGGTAAAAAGGAGCTTGGCTCGCTCACCGTACTTTGGCTGAATGAAATCATAGTGGAATTGGAACATGGCTAATTTAGACAGCTCCAAGATAGAAAATCCTGATATGTTGGAAGATCGCACATTATGCTGCATGCACGCTGGTTAATTTGTACCAGGTTTTTGTGCAGGATGTTGAAGGAATCAGCGTGGAGCTGAGACGTGTAATTTAATGTTTGTGCAAAGTTTGACGTTGAGTCGGTCCTGTTTATTTCCATGGTCTTGCCGAACACCGAATTATTTAATAATTTGAAGTAGTCCTTCTCAAATGGTTGGGACGACTCCTGTCTCTTGCTGGTGTTGAAATCGATGTATTCTTTTATGTAGAGCTTCTGGTTGAAACTCCGGAGAATTAGCCCGTGACGTCGGTAAAACTTCAAATTACAGTAATGCACAATGTGTAACAGATTCGGAACCAGTTCGGTATTGGGTTTAATCTTGTGTCCGACGTGGTTCGCTAGATTTATAGAATAAGGAGACACTAGCTCTTCCTTGATCTCCAACTTCTCTGGAGCTAGAGGATAGTCGTTGTGCCAGTTGTGCAACTCTCGAGGATAATTGAGATCGACTTCTAGAATGTAACCAATGTCCGAATCGTCTGGTACGGTGTCAACTTCGAAAGTTCGAATCCCTTCCTTGGTTGGTACCGGAACCCATCGTAGGGGAGAAGATCGCTCGTGGCCAAACCGTACAAGTTGTTCATATCTAGGTCGATGATGCTGCTGGTAGGTTGACTAGGATCAAATTGGTTGCCAGGTAAGTATTTGTTGTTGGCTTTAGCGTACCTCTGAGCTATGAATGAAACACCGCCTCGAATGCCACGAGTGATCAGTTTGTGTTTGCCGGCTTGAGTGAATAACTCTAATTTGTACTTGCTCATTCTCAGGAGGGCGGACCAACTGAGTCCTGCTGTTGAAATATAATAACAGGGGTCCAATTTATTGTTTTCAACACATAGTTTCCGAAAATCTTCAAACACGTCGGCTAGCAGAAAAACGTCAGTTATTTGATAAATTTCATGGTAAGAACCAAACTTTTTGAATCTCATCTTCCACCAAAAATTTAAAGCTCGTACGTATTCTTCGCCAGCCAATTCTTCGTCCTTTAACTGTGAGAAAAAAAGACCGTCGTATAGGTAAAGTTTTGATGTCAAAAACAGTCATGTCCGTCACGTGTTTATTGGGGTAAACTCCCTTCTAAGTCAAAAGATTCAGAGCATGTTTGTGTAGTTTTGTTGTCATCAAACCACTTTGACTTTAATTCCGACTCCAAGGCAGCTTCGAGAATTGGGAATTTACCATCTTTATGGTTTCCAACTAAGGTGTCCAGCGAGGCTTTTAAGAAATTAATGCTGTCAATGAAACGGAGACTTACTCCAATTTTCTTGGTCATAATTATCATGCTCTGAAACCGTTCAGTATTCTGACCGATGACGTCATTTTTCCAAGGAATTTGTGCACTGCTTGTACTAATAAATGCATGTCATAACCCACCAGACCATGGAATATGACCGGGATGGTTCTTTGTTCTTTGTTCTATAGCACTCAAGTTACATTTTGAGTGAGCGGCTCCCCTGTATTTTCCACTGACGTGATAATGGTCTCTGACTTTATGCTCACTCTTCGGCAGAAATTTGTGGAAGGGTTTGAACGGTTCCTCGCAGTAGTGACAAACGGTGGCATTGTAGAAGTTGAATGTTTCGCCTGGTGTGAGATTTAAAGATTTAAACTTTGACAACAGTTCGTCATAATCTTGACTTTCTTTAACCATGTGGTCGTAAAAAACATCAACGGCATCCAGTCCCAAGTAATGGTTAATTTTTGACAATTGGTTTAGGCCAAGCTTTAAACTGCGATGCATTTTATTTTTTATTTTTTTTATTTTTAAGAAACATTGACAATGAAACAGCTTCTCCCCTCACTGTCTTGTCCCTCACGTTTGGCGATGCCATCGGGGACCATTGTGTCCCTGGTAGGTCTAACCTTGGTGGTAAGGCATTCGTGACCCCAACCCAATACCATCTACCCTTCCTCTGTAGCGAGGCCATTGTCTTCATTTTAAACTCTTGAAGTCCTAAACTTCTATATTTTAAATTTTTTGTTTTAACTTCGGATGGCAGTTAGTGACCACCAGGTCCAGGCCATTCCGGTTGCGTTTGCAACGAACTTATTATTATTATAATCTTGGCTAACGATTTCCCCGTCCTGGCCTATCACAACGTATCCAAAACTACAACGTTCATGCAGGTGAATTTTCGTAGATGAGCTCGTGGAAGGGTCGTGGTGAACGGTTTGGATGGGTCGAAGCAGGCACTCAAAGTCAGCCTAACCTATTCGGGGGAAGGGGGCTTTGGGATTAAACTGGTGAAATTCCAAGAAGTTTTGTTCGGTTTTCATGAATCTGAGTGATTAGGCAGGGTTGATTTTGAAGCATTCGTTTCTATGAGCTAGTAGCATCCATTCTCTTCCAAATCTAGCGAAGCAGTTTCGACAATAGAATTTAGCATTTGATCCCGAACCGTGGTGGCATAGATAATCATCAATGCACCTATTGGAGCAGTAATGCGTATTTAACGTGTCAGAGCCATAAACCTCCACACTTAGCATGAGAAGATCTATAGGCTGACCATCAAAGTTTTTAGAAACTCGAATAGGGAACAAGTCTTCTCTTCGGCTGTATCCCATGATGTTAATCGAGAGATCGTTCGCACGTTCAAATTTGTCATTTGGTCTAGCCTCGTGGGATAGGTCAGCATGGAATTGTCGAGCATCTCTTCAAATTTCCAGTAGTCTTCAGGATCGGGGCTATACATCTCCAAGCCAGAAGTTAGTACAGAGTACAAGGAAACATTTTTCATGTTTTGTACATTGGTTAACATCCAAGCTTTACGTTTTAAACCTTTCGGGAGTGAAATGTAAGATGAAACTCGTAATGGTTGATATCTAGCCACCCTACGTCAAAGTTATTTATGCTAGAAATCACCCATCCACTCTCCTGCTCGGCGAAAGAGTTGATGGTCTGCTGGATATTCTTAAAAGCTTCGTCCAATAGAGCGTGAATATCGTTCGAGTTGTAAACGTTGGTGTACCGTGACCAAAATCCAGTTTAATTATAGTAATGTCTCTGACGAACTTCACTCCCAAACAGATCTGCACTTTACAATTTACAAGCTGGTCCAGGCAGATGAACAACAGCCTATGCCGGGCCAAACGCACTGGCACCAGAAACTGAAGTGAGTCGAACTCTTCAATTACTTCCATTTCATAGAACCAATGATCAAAAACTTTATCACGCAACAGGGACGAGTGTTCCTTCAAAGAATCGGGCAGCAGATCCCTAAAACACACACATTCTTCGTCTTCGGATGGATGGTTAGAACGGAGGTGGTTCTCAGCTGGTGCTGACTAGAAAATACCTCTGAACAGTAAATACAGGTGAAAGTATTTTTTTCCATTTTTGAAAGCTAGAAAAGAAGTTTTTATGGTATCTTAAAATTTTTATTTTTAGGGACTTTTTTCGTAGGAAAAAAATAAAGACATTTTTTAAAATAAGGAGCTCTTTTTTAACAAATAATATTGTTGATCACATTGATTACGGGAAAATGTCTACATTTATTTAAGACTGCTAATGTTATCCATCCAGCTGTTATACTTGGTGTCATATCCCTTCCATTTAACAAAGTATTGCATTTTCCCGGTTTTTTCTTTCTTCTTACGTAATACTTTTTCTATTAAAAACAAATTGGGAACTAGAGTGTTTTGAAGTTCTGGTTCATAAAACTGCCTAGCACCAGTTCACCCGACTCGTCTTTCAGAACATAAGTAACAGGTTGAGTTTTTTTTACTTTACGGATCGTGAAACTTTGTTAGTAAAATTTTGCAAATACCCCTTATCAAAATTTTCCAAACTTTAGAAAGTCCTAACTTAATTTCCTATGGCAAATTTGGGTTTCTTCAACAACCGTTTAGTACTAGTTCGTATCAACAGAGGTTCGTGACGTTTAGTTACTTCACTAGGTTTCAGTTTTATGGTGGAATGAACCGTGTTATTGTACTTGGAAACTAACTTGTCGATAATGCTTACCCACTCGTAATTTCCCTGTCTAGTGAACCTTTTCCACATTTGAGTTTTCAGCGTTCTGTTGAAACGTTTTGCCACGCTCGCTTTTTTCTCAGAGTACGAAGAGTAAATGTTGATGTTATGCCGCTTGAGTAGGGCTTTGAAGTCTTTGTTGTAGACCTCACTACTTAAATCGACTTGAAAATTTTCAGGAGGTATCGCTCCTGCGAGTATTTTCTTGAAAGCTTCGGCAACATCTGTACTGGATTTAGATTTAAGGGGAATGGCCCAAGCGAACTTGGACATGACATTAATGCAGGTCAATATGTAGTTAAAACCTTTATTTAAGTTAGCGTAAGGTATCATTTTCATCAAATCAGCCAGCTATAGATCGTTCAGGCTCAGTACAATCACTTTCAGTCTTGGAAAATTTTTCCGCGTTGGATTGTGAAGTTCTTTTAGGAGTTGCTTCATTTTTTTTTATTTCCCATTCCAAACCTTAGTTTTGTTTTCATAATTTTCTTAACGATCAAAGCGGCTAGTTTTTCCCTCCATGCCAGAGAAGGATCATCTCTCAGTCTTTGAGCTTTAGAAATTAGAACTTCTTCCACGGCATACCAATCTTTAAGTCCAAGCTCTCTAAGTTAGCTGCATCGTGTTCCTTGCACGCTTCGTTAAGTTTATTAATTCCCGGATCTCCTCGAGCCAACCTTTCTTCTAGTTTTGTTCCCGGGCCACAGTATTGGTAGCCTGGCAAATGGAGTTCGACCGGCAAATTATCTATGATTTTATACACGATTACTTTCCCAGACTTGATAAGGAAGCTCTATTCGTACCGCATGCCTCACAAAATACAACTTACATCTGTCGGTATTTTTTTGCGGTGATAATAATGGACGGTTCGGAGCTGTTAGAAGTGTGATGTTTACATATGACACAGTATCTCATCTTGATATTTTTTGCTTCCATGGTCCTTTGTTTTATATACGATTTTTTGTTTAACTTAAACCTAAATTTTGATAAGCCACCCTTTTCTCCCGAGCAGTTATGATTTGTCTTTGTTGTATTTCTGATAAAATTTCGACCATGTCGTTCCTGTATCCGTCATGGTGGCTAAACTAGATTTGTACAAAAGTCTTAAGTCTTTTAATCAAATCATTAGGATTATCGTAATATTTATAATCAACTCTACTCGAATAACCCGCTTTTTAACCATACCCGTCCCTGTTTTTTTTCATGTCTTCCCAAATCGGAGCGATAATAGACCTGTACTTGGCGCTACGATTAGATTTGGGTTTAAGAGTATTTGGGTTGTTGTTGTGATACATAGCGTTAGTATTTATTAACATGGCCACGTAAGCTGCTTTAACTTTTGGCGCGAGGGAATTTCTTTCAAATCTTTGAAAACTAGCAAATTCCAAAGCCCACCTCTCCCCACGTATTGCTCCCCCTCGACCATTAAATCATTCTCAAAAATTTTAACCACTTTATTACCGAAGGTCAGCTCACCTTTTTTCTTATCGTACTGTAACCCAAATACTGGGTCAGTGTGTTTGGGATTTTCAAAAAATTTTCTCAAGAAATATTAAGCAGTGTCTCCAATATTCTGACCAGGTAACAAACTATCAAGGGACCTTAGAGTGGTGATGTTAAGAAGCTCAGGCGGAGTGGAAATACGTCTAGCTTGCACCACAGAATATGAAGGGGTGAGTTTAGGACCGGTGCTTGTAGTTGCGTATTCGGTTTTGGACTCTGACGGAATTCCCATTATAGGAGCTTCAGCTGGACTTGAATATTTGGTGAGACTGTAATCGAGAGATGTCGGTAATTAGTCCAGTCAAATTATGCCAAAATATAGCTCACCGTAGAACTAATTACAAAAGTATTGAGACCAACTGATTCTGGACGGAAAAAATGCACTAAACACAATGGAATAAAGTCTACCACTGTCAGTCCGCTAATTCATTGTTATTTTGGACGTATGAGAGTACTATGGGCTTAATATGGGTCTGAGGACTTTAATAGTGCCCAGTTCTTTTGAAGCCCTTTACATAAACTAAAGAATGACGCAAACCCTATCCTTCTATCTGCGATAGGTAAAAAGTTACGTGCTTTAGATTTTTGACGTATTTTACATTTTTTTACGTGTTTTGTACGTGTGGCTTCACTGCAGGGCAAGGACGGGTCTGACGACATTGACATTCCCTACGTCTTTTGAAGACCATTATATGAGCTATAAAGTGGCACAAACTCTACCCTTCTATCTTCAATAGTAAAAGAGTTATGTCATAATGAGTGGTGCCATCTTTATGACGTATTGTAGGGTAGGCTTTACTGCGATGCAATCAACGTCTGTAACTCCTTAACCATCAACAAATCGAAAGCATAATGTTCAATGCAAATTTTCAGCACACAATTCTGGATTGGAAATGAGATACACAAGTTTTACATAAAAACAACCCTTGACCTCAAAAATCGTATTTTAACAATATTACACTTAATTTGCATACACTACTTCTTTATAATTAGTGATTTTCAATTAAAAGTGCTCCAACGAGCTGTTTAATAACCCTATACAGACAAACTTAGACTCTTTGGAAAGATTGTGATGTATACCTTTCATCAAAGCTAATCAAAATTCTTTAGCTGCAATAGGGGCTGTCCTACACCTGTTTAAAGATGATGTTGTAATGGAAAGTGTATGGTAACATTCAAAATCAAGGTGCTTTGATGAGCTCTTTAATATACCTAGATAGACATACTTAGGTTCTTTGGCAACGCTGTGATGTATTCTTTCTATAAATGCTAATCAAAGTTATTTAGCTGTAATAAGAGCTGTCCTAAGCCTGTTTAATGATGATGTGGTAATGGAAATGTGGGGAAAGCATATGGTAATACTCGAATTCAACATGCTCTGATGAGCTCTCTAATAATCTTAGAAAGACATAGTTAAGCTCAATGGAAAGGTTGTGATGTATTCTTTCCATCAATGCTAATCAAAATTATTTTAGCTGCAACAGGGGCTGTCCTATGCCTACTTAAAAATGATCCGGTAATGAAATTGCAGCAAAAGCATATGGTAATATTTGAATTCGATGTGCTCTGATGAGATGTCTATAAGCCTAGACAGACATACTTAGTTTCTTTAGAAAGGTTGTGATGTATTTTTTACGTCAATGCTAATCAAAATCATATAGCTGTAATAAGGGCTGTTCCACGCTGTTTAAAGATAATGTGGTAATGGAATTGAGGGAAAGCATATGGTAATATTCGAATTCAATTTGCTCTGATGGGTTCTCTTAAAACCTAGATAGACATACTTACGCTCTTTGGAAAAGTATTCTTTCCATCAACTCTAATTCTTGCAAAGAGGGCTTTAGCTTAACCCCAAACAAAGTCTGAATTTGATGATAAACTCTTAAACAGTGAAATGAGCATACATCAGAAGTGGGTGGCAATGTCTCTGGTTAATTTTGAAAGGTAACGGGTGAACTTGCAAATGCAAATTTCGTTTAGAGTTTCTCCAGGTTTTCCTTCATAAAGTTTGGCCACGGCTTTCTCTCCTGCTGATATAAGTCTTTGTTAGTGCTATCTTGTTTCTCAAGACCTGATGCTTCAGAAAGTAAACACTTTTGAGCATCTTTCAACGTCTCACCCTTCCCAACTGAAAATACCCTGGAGTTTGTGTCGCAACCTAGAAAGGCATGAGCGAAAAGAATATTTTCTGTGACATGTTCTCCGAGTTGTTGTGTCATAGTTTTAATATCATATTTGAATGTGTCCTTTGAAATCATATTCGGTTCTGGGCAGAAGTATATGTTGCAGGTAGCATTGACAACATAGTGTAAAAGAAGCAGGTCTGTTTTGCCACCCATAGGTGTTCTAATATTGTCAGCTGATAGGATAGCTTCCTTAACAATGAGCAAGTCAGCATCACCAGGTGCCTGAGCTACCTTGCATCCATTGTCTATTAGGACTTTCGACAAGATGGAAAGAATACATCACAACCTTACAAAAGAGCTTAAATATGTCTATCTAGGCTCATTAGAGAGCTCATCAGAACACTTTGAATTCAAATATAACCAAACGCTTTCGCCGTAATTCCATTACCACATCATCTCTACACAGGCTTAGGACAGCTCCTATTGCAGTTAAATGATTTTGATTTGCATTGATGAAAAGAATACATCACCACCTTTCTAAAGAACCTAAGTAAGTCTATCTAGGTTTATTAGAGAGCTCATCAGAGCAATTTGAATTCAAATATTACCATACACTTTCGCCCCAATTCCAATTCCACATCATCTTTAAACAGGCATTGGACAGCCCCTATTGCAACTAAATAATTTTGATTAGCATTGATGGAAAGTATAAATTACAACCTTTCCAAAGAGTCTAAGTATGTGTAGCTAGAATTTTAGACAGCTCGTTGGAACACTTTGAATCGAAAATCACCAATTATAAATAAGTAGAGTATGTAAATTAAGTGTAATAATCTTAAAATACGGTTTTTGAGTTCAACGGTTGTTTTTACATAAAACTTGAGTATCATATTTCCAATACAGAATTGTGTGCTGAAAATTTTCATTGAACATTATGCTTTCGATTTGTTGATGGTTAAGGAGTTACAGACGTTGGTTGCATTGCAGTGAAGCCTATCCTACAATACGTCATAAAGATGGTGTCACTCATTATGACATAACTTTTTTACTATTAAATATAGAGGTGTAGGGTTTGTGCCATTTTATAGCTCATATAATGGTCTTCAAAAGACGTAGGGAGTGTTAATGCCATCAAACCCGTCCTTGCCTTGTAGTGAAGCCACACGTACAAAACACGTCGAAAAATTAAAAATATGTCAAAACTAGAGCACGTAATGTTTTAGTTATTGTAGATAGACGGTTAGGGTTTGCGCCATTCTTTAGCTTATGTAAAGGGCTTCAAAAGTAATGGGGGACTAATAAAGTCCTCAGACCCATATTAAGCCCATAGTACTCCCATACGTCCAAAATGTCATACAGACGTCAAAAAAATAATGAATTAGCGGACTGACAGTGGTAGACTTTATTCCATTGTGTTTAGCGCATTTTTTCCGCCCAGAATCAGTTGGTCTCAATTCTGTTGCAATTAGTTCTAGGTACAACACTAATTTGACTGGACTAAATGTTTTCTCACTAAGAGTACCTGCAGGGGATGGTGATAAACCCAATGATTCGTAGTCGTCCTCATCACTTTCTTCCTGTTTATACGCTTTAATCGGAGTAGTTTGCGTGGCTAGAGTGTTTTTAATCAGCATAGTTTGCGTGGCTGCACCGAGGACTGGTCTCGGTTTCAGAGTGCTTACTAAAGGTTTAAAAAATTCTTGTAGCGATTCTTCTTGCTCCCTCTCAACCAAACGTCATTTTAAAACTTTTTATTTAAATGTCTTTTGAGTTTTGCGATTTCTCGTTTTGTCTCCATTCTTTTGTTTAATAGGTAAAAATGAACGTTTATATCTCCCCTCATTAAAGGTTTCGTTAAAGGTTTATTAAAGTCGAATAAACCTTGGGTGGGTTTATATATAAAGACCTTTGCCACGGGGCATTTTTTTGCATCGTTTTTTGTTTGGTTTTCTGTTCTTCTTCGACCCGGTACCCTCCACTTGCTTGTCATGTCGCACGAGTTCAGCTTAAATTTTGCATCATTTTGTGCCTTTTTTAATGGCAGTTACCACCCCTGCAGTTCCTCCCGCCAAGTCTCCAATGCCGGCTAAAATGGGCCCTAGCAATGCCAACGGCAGAATGCCTCCTTTCTTTTATCGAGATCTTGTTTTGAGTGCCATATTCTTTTTTTATTATTTAATAAAAAAACCTTCCACTTTACCTCTATCCAACTTTAGATTCATGTTCCTGTCACCAGTGAGTAGAGCATGACAGGCAGTATTAGCTGGTACGGCTGCTCTAAATTTAAGTTTGACTTGAACATCCACGATTCCCGATTGAAGCCGCTCAGACTATTTTGAACAATCCAACACCACGAGAGGATAGGCTTTCTTGAACTGCAGCAAGTCGAAACTCAAGTCGTTGGTGTTTTAGCACAGCTGCCTGATTTGCTGCGCCATCCTGTACTGACCGACATAGTCTCCCGTAGCAAAATTAGTATTTAGATCGAGATGTGGAAAATGTTCGGAATTTAGAGTGACGTGGGCATCTTGCAGACTGAAGTGGTCGAACATGGCCGGGTTTTTAACTAAAGAGTCCTGTCTCTTAGTTTGAAAAGCTAGAACTATCCAACCTAGGTTTCTCGACCGCAGCACTAGTCAGCACGCACCAGGTAAAGTTAGTATTTTGAGGGAGCTCGCAGCTGTCATACTGCCAGTGCCTAAATCCTAAATCCACGGTCACTCAGTGGTCGATGAGATTGTAGAGTGTAAGTTGTTGCTCGTCCGAAGCAGTGACATGTTGCATGTGCCAATTGATGCTATTCAGAACTACTTTGCCATTGGCTGTTGCTGCTGCTTTAAAGATTGCATTCGAATTGCTCGCTCGCATAAGTGTGGGGGGGGGGATTGAGGCTTAATGGCGCGTCGACAACTTGGTCATTAGCGCCAACCTCAGTCACAGTGCAGTGGTCCGGGTTGCCACTGCACCACACATTACAGAGATGTTATTCAAACCCCTAATCTAAATCTTGTCATACATCTGTACCTCCTGCAAAAATTGAAAAACACCGGACAGGAGGACAGACTTATCGCCCAACTGACGCGCAATGTCATGCGGAAGATGGAACCGACGACGAACACCATCAAGATGGCGACAATCAACAAGTAAGTGCCGGACCGTAAGTGGCCGTCGACACCAAGAACATTCAGGAGGGTCAACCCCCCGCAAAAGGAAACAGTGAGTAAGTCGGGTGTCACCAATTCGCAAACGGGCCAACACAACCTCCTCACGGCAACTGCGGCGACACGCCGAGTGCCACTCCTCGACAGTGCCTTTAATGGCCCGTAACTTATTACCGTCCTGTCTGTCCCACAAGGTTTGCTAAAAAGCGTGTAACCTCAGACGCAGAGTTGGAAAGGCATCTCAGGGAACAAGGCTGAGATCCCTACCGAGAGGGCCAGAAAGGGCCCCTTTCGCAGCAGAACCAGCTTGTTCATTCCCTGCTATCCCAACATGGCCCGGGATCCAGCAGAAAAGCACGGTTTTCCGCTGGCCAGGCAAGCGGGTAAGCAAAGCTTGGACACGTTGTGTCAAGGGTTTCCGAGGATTGTAATTCGCCAAGGACTCCAGGGCACTCATGGAATCACTAAAGACAATGAAATGCGTGCCCTGTAGGTCAAGGATCCATTCCACCGCCAAACCAAGAGCCAAAAGCTCTGCAGAGAACACAGAATAGCCTGATGGAAGGCGATGGGCAACCGTTACACCCTTACACACACAAGCACACGCCACGCCAACGTCGGACTTCGACCCATCAGTAAACAGGCGCTGATAACCGGCGTACTGAGAACTCAGCCGCCGGAACTCCTGTAAGTACCTTGCTGGTAGAGTGGAACCCTTCGGGAGGGACACCAGAGCAAAAATGAAACTGCCACCTGGGACAAGCCAAGGGGCAACTGGCATTGTCCCAAGCCTCAAGACGCAGGGCATTTCAAAGGCTATCTCCTGACAGGACTGCTGGAGCCTATCGTGGAAATCACCCTTACCCACCCTGCGTCTACCGACTCGCAAGTCTGGCCCAAAAACTATAGACCAAGCAGGACTGGATTGCACAGCACGCAAACGCACAGCATACTGAATGGCAAGCTGTCGCCGACGAATGGCCAAAGGTGGCTCCGAGGCCTCAGCATAGAGGCTGACCACTGGAGAAGTTCGAAAAGCCCCAGTCGCCACACGCAGGCCACTGTGATGCACAGTGTCCAACATCCGGAGAGGGGAGCCACTAGCCGAATCATAGACCATACACGCATAATCAAGTTTGCTGCGGACAAGGGCTCGGTAGAGGCGCAACATGGCAGCGCGATCGGCACCCCATGAAGTGCCCGACAGGACCCGCAAGATGTTAAGCGCCCGCAAAGCCTTGTCTTTAGGCTGACGTAAGTGTGGAAGCCAAGACAACCTGGAATCGAACACCAGACCCAGGAAACGTGCCTGTGGGACAACAGGAATTTGTGCCTGTCCCAAGTACAGGCAAGGATCCGGGTGCAGTGTTCGTTGGCGGTAAAAGTGGATGCACACAGTCTTGTCCGGAGAAAACCGGAAACCATTACTTACCGCCCAGGTCTGGACTTTGTTAATTGCCAGCTGTAGCTGCCGCTCGCAGGTCTGCATGCGAGCTGCCCGAAAGCGCAGGCCGAAGTCATCGACAAACAATGACTGGGGAACAGCAGCTTGCTGAGCGATGGGGTTGATCCCTACAGCAAACAAGACGACACTAAGAACACCTTGCATAAGTGTGAGCAAGTGTTTAGTTCTGTAAATAAGCTTATCATAATTTTCGAAAACCCCATGACATGTTTCAATGCAATTGCGAAGTAAGGCTTCCCTAGGGAGTTGTTTCAATGATGATATGCTGCTGTTTGAAACCCAAGTTGTTGGTTAGTTCAGCGTCAAAGGAAGTCGCACTATCCATTGCCCAGCACTGGCCGAGTAAAGCCAATTGTTCTTCCGAGCTGTAAATAAGTAGTCCCTTCATTAAAGTCCCGAAGCCCGGATAATTTAACTCATCCACTTGTTTATCACCTAGATGGTATTTTATATTAGAGAATAGGACCATGGGAGCATTATTAATCAGACTGACAACATCAGCGTCCATGTATGCCGAGTCATCGTCCTACAGAAACCTCCCTTTAATCAGGAGGTAACTGTTGGCCACATGCAGAAACAAATCTTGGTTTTCGACATGTATACGCATTTCTGAATTTACATTGTTGAGATTCGTGCCAACAATATGGTTTGTATTCACGGTACGTGTTACCATGGTATTCATGGTACACCAGAGGTTCGTTAATTTTTAGGTAATCTTCTACACTCATTTTCTGGGTGTCGTTATAAATTTAATGAAAGCTTTGTTTCTTGGTGTCAAACTGTTTGTTCTTTTATTATTATTAAAATTAGGAATTTTCCCTTTTTTTCCTAAGACGAGAATTTTTCTCCTTTTTTTTAAGTTGTAGATCTTAAGTGAAGTCTCACCGTCAATGTTTCTCCATTCAGATCCAATGGCTCGTTGGTCTGTGATGTGAGCCAGACTCGTATGTTTCTGATCAAGTTCGTCGTAACTGGGGAGATAATTTAAATTATGAAATAAAATTATGAGGACACTCTATGATTTTAAAACTGGGAGGGGAATTGGGATAAAAGGAATATAAAGTTGGCTGGGTGTCGTTGTTTAGGTAAGTAGCGCCTATGATATCGGTGTGCAAAAATTGTATGATGGCCATAATATCGACAGTTTTTTGGCTTTCGCAGGTTTTAAATAATTTCGTAATTTAAACCCCATGACACGAGCTAAACGAGCTAAACTCTTGTTGCTGGAAAAGGATATTCCGTAGTTTGGATCGGTAATTAACTAGTCGGTTCTTAAAGTGTTTAGATTTGGAAGAATATAAATTGCTTCTTGCTGTGGCCATTTGCCTCTTTCGCTGATTTGATAAATTTATTTAAATCTTCATGAGTTAAAAGTGATCAACTCTATTGGAAAAATGCTGGCACACATATGGGGCGCACCATCTTGTAAAATAGCCACAGTTTAGGTTTACATGGTGGCCGCCTTCTTAGAAAATGGCCGCACTTCTGGTTTACAAGGGTGCCGTGTTGACTGAATACCTATGGTTCAGCACCCACACACGTGTCGTTATTCAGCCACGTCACTGCATGTTGTCGTTTTGTACTTTCATCCTTCCTCTTGTATTAAGCGCCGAAATGGAGTTGAAAGGACGTGGTACTCCGATCTGTGATGTTTGTTTCATGTATTTTGCAGCTAGGTTCCTGGTAAGTCTTGTTTTGCAGAGTCATTTCGTTTTTCCATTCCTTGTCAATTTTTATTTATTTAGATGCATCACCCTGCTTTTACAGCTGTATTCATTTAGCTTTCTCTATTTTTATGCTATTTGAAATATTACTGTTGTAATATTTGACATGTTCACCACTCACGCATCTTTTCCCGTTGCATGTTAGATTGGATACACGTTGTAGGTCTAGCTGTAGACCTATTTGTAGCCTGTATTTTCGGTTAGGTTTGTATTCCTCATTCTTGATTGAATTATTCTGGTTGCAATAACGTGTTTATTGCCCTCGCAACTTTTCTTGTTGTACAGCGACAATTTTTTTTTATTGAAGTGTCTGTTCGGTTTACGAGTTGCTACATGTCCAAGTTTTAGATAGTCGTACTTTTTATCTCGTGTTAAGCATCAAAATGGATTTGGATACATGTTGTAGGCTGATCTGCGATATTTGTAGTCTGTATTTTCGGTTAGCTTTCTTCTAGTAAGTGATGTTTTGTGTGGACACAATACTTTGTACCTAATGATTTTAGTGTATTTTTCTTTTTATCGTTCTATTTATATGACCCACTCTTTACCAATATTTCCCTACAGTTGTCTAACCTTCTTAGCTGTAGGACTGGTTAAAAAAAAGTGGTGTTTTGTATTTATTTAGGTGCGTGACCCTGCTTTTAGATCTGAATTTGTTTACCCTATACTTTTACAGTAATTTTTTTGTACATAATTCGAAATATTCTTTTTCCCTATGACTGCAACGATGCTGTTAAGTCACCGGTTCTAGTGATATGTTTATTGCACACGCATTTTTTCCTGTTGCACGATGACAAATTTTTATTATTGAAGTTGTCTGTTGGGTTTGTGTGTTGTTACACGGACAAGTTTCAGTCAGTCGTAGTTTTTATCTCGTGCTAAGCACCAAAAATGGATTACGCTTGGATATACGCTAAAAGTTGATTTGCGATATTTGTAGTCTGTATTTTTGGTTAGCCTTGTTCTTAACGATTTTAGTGTAATTTCTATTCATCGGTCTACTAGTGTGAGCCACTCTACACCAGTATTTCCCTGCAGTTCTCTGACCTTCTTATAAGACTTAGACTAGACTAGACTAGACTAGACTAGACTTAGACTTATAAACTATAGGACTTATAAGAAAAGAGTGGTGTTGTTTAAACCTCATGTATGTATTAGATATTGCTCTGTCTCCCAAATTACGTTATTTTCACATTATTTTGGGTTTTTTTTATTCTCCGTTGATTTTGTATTCATACACCTACTTTCATATCTGATCCTTCCCTCGTACCTCGTACATCCACATTTTTTAAATAAAAAATATCTTCTCATCTTTTACAATTCACACACACAATTTTTGAAATATTACATTTCCCCACTTCTACTATAATACTGTTTTGATATCAATAAAAACTACAATTTTCATGATCAAGTAGAATGGTCAAAGCCCTCCCCACTGTTACTAGACTATTACGTAGGATATTCACTGAACACAAACGTATACAGACTCGGTTACTGTGGCTTCTACTGTCATCGCCGACTGCCAGTTTGCGTTTCTGTGTTATCCTCGTACACCCAATTACATGGCGTGACGTCATGGACCGGAAGTCGACTGTGATTGGCTGTTGCTCTGGTCACGTGGCTTAATCCTGGCTTCTGATTGGTCGGACCAACTATGTTATACACGTACATTTTTCTCTACTCATGACTCACTGTAACCTGGCCACAGGCAATTGGTTGGCAGTGGTCAACTGGACATGCCCTTGTGCTAGCTAGATATTCCAGTTCACTTCATCTAGGCTGGTAATGTGGGCCTGCATGGGAACTATCACTTTCCCCTCTGGGTGTAACATGAAGGTAGGGGATTCTTTGACAGCCAGGCCTGCCCGATGGGCTATTAACTGGATGACTGGTTAGCCTTTGCTGAAGCTATTGTCTTTCAGCATGCGGTGGAGGGATCCCGGCTAATGCATCGCCGCCGAAACATCGCGTGACAAAACATTGCACGCCGCAACATCGCACGGAAATTACATCGCGGATACAACATCATGGACAATAACATCGTGGACGAAACAGCACCGGACAGAACATCGGGGACGAAACAACGCAAACAAAAAAAATTGTTGCTGTTTAAAATATTAAATAAGTTTGAAATTAACTTTAGAAGGTCAAAGTTTTAGCCCCTCCTCTACACCTCCCCTCCTCTCCCCACTCAAAGTTTGACGTTTCTGCCCAGTTGTGCTGACATGTTTTGACGCAAAGCAACGGCAGATGGCAATGGTGTACGTGTTATATTGAAGACGTAATATTTCGTTTGTTACTGATTGTTTGTTACAGGACCACCCGTAACTTTTCTCTCTTCTTTTTCTCTCCCTGAGCGTCCATCTCAAGCAGTCCCATGTAATCTGGTGTTGTGGGACTAGTATATGGTGTCTAGGTGTTGGGGTTGATGTTCTGGCTTTTGGTTTAGGACAGTAAGTTAGGTTAAGTTTTAGTTACGTAAGTTAGTGTGAGCAGATGGTATTTAGGGTCAATAAAAGAAGTAAGTAAGTAAGTCACCGTCTTTGCTACTGTCCTAAGAATGAACTCTCTTGCCTTCTTTCATTGCTTGCTTTCATTGCATGATCTCGACAAACGCTAGTGTCTCGCGCCAAGTTAGGCAACAAACATCACGTCA
The DNA here is from genome assembly GCA_023313725.1 of Lithobius niger. Taxonomy (NCBI): domain Eukaryota; kingdom Metazoa; phylum Arthropoda; class Chilopoda; order Lithobiomorpha; family Lithobiidae; genus Lithobius; species Lithobius niger. The sequence continues at coordinate 33,816 of JAHWFP010081807.1, forward strand.
ATTCAATTGTCGAGGGCGTAAACCATTGTAGCGTGACGCCATAGCATAAGTGTCTTACATCTTGAAGCATAGTTGGGTATATTTCAGGTACTTGGAGAAAAATAATAATGTTATGAACTAACTAAAAAATCAATAAATAAAATTTAAAACTAAACCAAAAACTGATAAAGAGGCCACTAAGTAGATAATGGTTCGGTGTAGTTGGCACTGGAAATTCTAGTATTTAAATAGGCTTCGTGTTTTTATCTTGTTAAATACATTTTATGAGTGGAGGGAGGGGTAGAAAAAACACTTCAGTGGCATCGCCTGACAGCTTAATTTTTACATTTACAATTTTTAGATCCATTCCATGATAAATTAAGATCGTTTACTATTTCCAGGGGGCTCATCAACCAAAACAACTGAATTTCAGATTGTTTTGCTTAGTTTTTACAGTGCTTAGTTGTTTCAGTGCACCTTATAAAGTTAACTTCCAACTTATTAAATATTTTCAACAGCAAAAATTTTTTTGTTTATTTGTGATGTTTCATCCACGATAGTTCATCCATGCTATGTTTTGTCCACGACATTACTGTTCGCGATCTTGTATCCGCAATGTTTTGACATGCGATGTTTTGTCCCCGCGATGTTTCGTCCGGTATGTTTTTGTCACGCAATGTTTTGGTGGCGAAGTTTTAGCCGGATATCGCAGGGGAGGACTTTGCTGGCGTGGATGAACTTGCAACTCATTTCACGTAAGTAGTCTGCAGTAAATAGGCCTTTGTGGCCGATTTATCCTACATACAACTAGAAATAAACAACATAAGCAGCAGGGGGCAAGAGACATTTATTATTCAAGCAGCGAACATATTTATACATGAGATTAGACACGTGCTAAACTACATGTGACGAACCAGTGTTTAATCTAAAGCAGGGGTGACCGCATCTATGAGCAGCCACAGATGAGGTCACTAGCAGGCGATGCTTAAATGACATTGGGGCATTGTGGCTTAACAACGTACACCACCATGCCCTCCCTTAAAAAAGAAAAAAAAATGGATATTTGTGGTTAATTCAATTTTTGCGTCTTGATAACTGGCTTTGACATCAATTTATGAATATTCTGTCCTCTTTGTTGTTTGATACCCTAAATTTTGAGTTTGATGCTAGCCTTATTACTTTCCCAGCATTCATGGCTGGAATATGAAATTACATGGAAACACAAAACATGAATTAATTTTCATATTCAATAAAACCGGGCCCTAAACAGGCACACTTTCAACTATGGGACAAAACATGTTTGAACCTGTGAACAGTTTAAAATGGTACCCTTAATCGTGCACACCAGTAACAATTGGACAAAACGTGACAGTCATCGTACCCAATGTTACTCATTTTATCGTTAAAGTTAAGTTGTGTTAGGTGGGGCAATTTCACAATAAAAAATTATTGTTGTAGTTACTGTAAATTAAAAAAATTCAACTATTTATTATTCATTTTAACAGTTGTAGTTAAAGGTCAAGTTTTACTGGTTTTACTCGTGAATGCTTTGGGTGGCCTCGCCAACTGGAGGCTGCGCCAAAGCAAAGGGCAGGTAACACGATTGCATTATTTTTATTAGCAACACCCAAAACTGGTGCAGTAGTAACCAGTTATGGAGTTGCATCAGTTTCGTTAGGTGGCTGAGTGAAGGCGCTAGTGCTAGGCTAGGTGAAAAAATTGGCAACGGACTTCCCGTCGCCGACTTTATTTGACTACCTCTTCCAAGTGTCAACTTCCGAATGGGTGTTTGACTCTGCTTGTTAGTTGCAGCGCCCAAATCAGTGATTGGCAACATGATTGGCTGACTCAGGGAAGGAACCACCTGTTCTTCATTTAAGGTTTTTAATTGGTTGGATAACATCAGGTGATTTGTCAATGTCTCGAGCCCTAAGTTGTTCAAAATGATACCTCATTGTTAATTCATCTTCAGTTCACGACATAGTGTGGCTGGTACACAATTTCTGCCTTCCATTTTGGAATAATTCTTTGCTCAAACTATACTCCGTACGCGATTTGTAAACTGGGCGTGGCTCGCAAGCAGCTTGATTGTAGCGTACATTTTCCCGGAGTCGGTGTGCCTTGTGGCTATCTAGAAGACCGCACCAAGGCTTCTCTGTGCGCGATCATGGTTTTGTTATTTGGTGCCAACTTTTTAAATTTCGACTTTTAACAAAATTGCTTATTACAGGCCTTCTCCATCAATAGGGAATCCGGGGAAATCGAAGACAAATAAAAAATATTGGGGGGGGGGGGTGTATAAGATAAAT